>DWHK01002227.1:0-10155 GCA_018247855.1 Graphium androcles
AATAGATAACCAAAAGCTCTGGATAGTAAATGTAACCCAACAGCGATAAAAACGAATAATGTAATAAAAAGAGAATTTTATAGAAACAATTTGAAGCTTTAATCTAATCGTTAAAATTAATTCTAAATATTTATGCGCTGTTATTAAAACAGATTATTATTCCTAAATCGTATTTAATTTCATATCGGCGGCATTTTTTTTTTCAGTGATACAATCCATAGCGAAGCATTACAGTGAAGCAAAACAGTATTTGGTGAAGTCAAAAGTTATCTTTTAAGAACAATTTTAATAACAATTACGATGAAGCATAATTCTTGGCCATACTAAAATTGTACCACTATCTTTATAGATCCTATAGGTCTTGTCAAGGAGTCACTAGAGACTTCCAGGTTTATTGATTACCCCAAATAATAAGGAGGACTGGAAAACGACTTTATATGTTCGGTTGATAATAATCTATACATATATAATCTTGCATTTTACCAAGATTTTAAAGCAATCAAAGTTATAATGAATACACCGGTATGTAGAAAGGATTTTCAGGCTGGCTGGCAGATGGCTATATACAGCGTAATCTCTTTCAACGACGATTAATTTTACATTTTATTGTATCTTAGAGAAATGTCATCAACTTTGAAAATAATAAATTACTCGATCGAATTAAAATAGAGAAATTGTTTAGTTTGGTAATCACAGGTACACCAAGGTAAAAATATCGTGACAAATCTCCTCCCCCCAAAACCTGTGCTTGCTCCATTATTTTTTTTATTTAATTTTTGTGTCCATTATAAGAATTATAAATAGTTTATAAAAAATAATAAAAAATACTAAATGTATTTATTGATCGAGTCGATATCGGTCGAGAATTAATAAGTGAATATAACATGTTCTTACATCTAATTGCCAATGGAAACGTTATCGTACATAACCTCAAATCATAAATCGATAAAGCTAAATCGACAAACATCGCTGAAAACAGCCTGACGTAATAGACACTTGTGAGCGAAAATCATCTTGAATGCTCTAAAAATGATAATTTTTAAAACTTCCTCGTAGGCCAACAATATCATCTACTGGTAAAGTTAACACAATATAAAAAGCTACGCAATAAATATGGTATTACTTTAAAAAATCTAGTGTGGAAATAATATCCCAACAGCTTTGTGTACGACGGTTGCGATAATATTGTTTAATAAAAAAAAGTGTAAAAACCGATGTAACACTTTTGCTATAAAGTTAAGCATAATCCTACATCGTTAAACTGAAAAAAAATTAAAAAATAGACTACCATTTAAATACTTAAACGAAAGTTCTAGAATGCTCTCGACAGTTCGGTGAAACATTCGCGTCCAAGTCAAGAGCGTAAGCAACGTCATCGTCACGGACAAATGTTTCAAATAAAAATCCCTCCAACTCCAGGCAATGTCGAGAGTGGGGCCCATGTTTAAAGGAAAGTTCTAGAAAATAACCAATGCAAGTTAGTAGCATACGGAATATAAGTTAGACGGGTGGTATGGTCCATAGTACGGCCGTCTTGTCCGCCGATGTGGAGAGAAATGAGAAGTCGTCCGGATGCCATCGAGCCGATATCACCTTGTCCGGGTGGCGAGCCACTGGCACGCTTGGCAACGCGCAGGTCAAGTCACCTGTATAAAAACCATACATAAAATAATATATAGAAGATAAGACTAATTTACGGATTTAGTCGCGTTTTAATGGGCTTTTAAATACCCATGCTGGGTGTCTGGTATTTGAAATCATATTAACGGGGCAAAATCTATAGATTAGTTTTATTGTACAGTAATATTCACGTAAATATAAGAAATCACTATAAAAAATATATTTCTATATTTAAAAACTAGTCGGCCTTGCGGTATTTTAAAAAAATAATAGTATTCGACTATATATCGTTATAGTGATAGAAATGTGAATCAAGCTTAAGCGAGTTGTAATTGAAAGGGACGCACGGCAGTGCTAAAAACCTACTTATTTGTTACGTCGCCTTTAGTGACGAAATAACGTAAAGTTTCTGAACGGTTTAAGCCTAGAAATGCTAATCGAATTCGTCATCGCCTTAGGAGACGTACTGAGGCACCATTTCTATATACGCGGCCTGGCCATACGTTAGTGTGACTTAGTTAAATTACGTACCTTACAATATCGTAAAAAGGTAGGATTAAATCTAAAATAACCAAATCCCATACCGTTAATCGAAAACCAACCAGTAACGATAAGAAGCATGTCATAGAAATCAAGAAGACCGACAAGTTCTTCTTAATGATTACATTTTCATTAGCGTAATGGAGGCTAAGCTGCACGGTACGATCAAATATCGAGCCATCAAAGTATCTGTATATAGCCCGGAAAACGGTACATTAGGGAAAGCTTTTTGAGAAGTTTCATAGAAAAAACGGATCAGTTCGTTTTTTTTTTTATTTAACTAAAAGGGACAAGTAAACTAATTAACTTCAATATCAATAAAGCAATTTCTAAGTTGTATGCTGACGCTGGACTAAAGAAACGCTTTTATTTTTCTTTTTATTCAAGTTTGCCACAATAGATATGATACAAGGTACCATAATGTTTGGTATTATGTATCTCTGCGATCTAGCAATTTAGAACCTTGCTTTACCAACTGTAGATCATGGATTCAAATGCAGTGGGAGGAAAAACTGTCTTGTTGTTTCCTAGGTAGGTGAGATTAATACAGACCTCAGTTTGGGTTTTGAATACCACCAACCCCTACAACAGCACTAAGGATGTGCAGAGGGGTGGAAGGGAGGAGTAGTGACTAAAAGCCTCACATAACCATAGTTCCTTTCATAGCATAAAGGATATCTTTCGAAGTTTTAGTATGTCGTGTCATTGAATAATAAATCTGTGTAAGAATAAAACGTAATAGTAAAAAAAAATAAACCGTTGCAGAACGCCTGGCAGATGTAAAACATCGAAATGATTGTTTAATTTAAAAAAGCAGTTAATAGTAAGTTTTATATAGTTTAAAAATATATCATAATCAAATTAAAATATGCTAATTTTATAAATTATATAATTTAAGTTTTTAAAAGAAAAAAAGTTATTGTTTCTTTAGTAATTAATTACTATTAATTTACTTTAATTTAATACACGACCTCCGTGCAGCAAGAAATAGGGGACCGCTGAGTCGACTGGGGCTAGAGTCACACCGTCACTTGCGCATGGCGACGCTACACCTATAGTCGGTCTGACCCATATACCGAGCCATAACAACCTAAAAATCTTCACCAATTGTTGCGACTCACCCTGTAAATCAGTCAACACTACACGTCCATCGTAGCCCGCCGTCAGCAAGTAATATGCGCCAGGTGAAAATCTGACACTGCGCACGTCCCCCGAGTGGGGCGTGAAGCGTTGTAGCGCTCGCGATCCGCGTACGTCGTGAAGCGCACAAGCACCGTCGTCGTGCCCGCAAACCAACAGTCGGCCGCTGGGGTCCACTGCTAGGGAAGCTACTGCCGAGCCCTGCAGAGAGAGATGCGACTTAGATCTCAAGTACAAAATCTTACATACAGTTATTACTGCACTTATAAGGTCGCACAGCCGGGCAGAAACCACTGCTCCATACACAAAGCCAGCGTAAAGCGGGGTTGCCGGATGGCCACTCCAATTCTTCTCTTCTCCCACTTCTTTCTTTTCTGAATCCTAAATATGTATGTTCCTAACCCCTCCTAGCCAATAACTTAATCAATAGACTATCCAAGACAATGCGTCCGCAACTCATCAAATGTTATGGACACCCGTTGACGACGGTTTCACTTAATATAAATCAAAAGTGTACTAATTTGCCAAGCCTTTAATAAAAAAAAACCTAAGGCCTCATGTGACTCCGCTTACCGTGACGGCAGGGTTCGGTATCCTGTATTTAAACTAATATATTAATCGTAGAGATTTTTTTTTATTTAAACCTTCTAATCTCTGGCAGTAACAATCCGAGTTGAAAATCCTGTTGTATGTGTTTAGGCTACGATACGACTATGCTACGATCCTCAGGAGACAAAAAGATAATGAAAAGGCGGGTGAAACCACAGAAAACATATCGCTCTATATAAGCTTAGTAAAGCAATACGGCAGCCATAAACCAATGCGTAGAAATAAAAATCAACCAGCCAGGACGCATAACAGGTTCCTCCTATCCCGAGCGACTATAATAGATCTATGACGGTTTGTTTTATCCGTCGTTCCCGATGTGCAGATCTGACGCGGATAGTTAACACAGGGGTCTAATAATCACTATTAGCCATTTATTTTGTGAAGAACTAAAGACCGCTTTTTCCCTCCTGGCTTCGTACTAGCGGCTAAATAATGTTTCTATTTAGTTTTTTACCTTTATGATTTAAAGTTACTGCTAGATCATAAACTTACAATAGCCTAAAGAAGAACCGGTTAAAGCACGAAACAAAGCTCAACTAGATTGATACAAGTTAATCAAAACCTGTGTAGTGCTCGATTAATAAGTGAAAATCGTATCCACTGGTTGTTATTCGCAATAGCAAACCAAGCTGGCTATAAAATGTAGCTGCAAATGTTGCACTCATACATGAACACGAGAACGCTTACATGCGTGCGAGCATTCGTGCATTGTGTTGCATTGCATGGATCTTACATGCATAATTTAAAAGTGAAAGCGATTCGGCCTGAAACATATTACGTCATCTTATGTTTTATATTTCCGAAGTGAATGCTAAATATAGAAACAAAGTGTAATAAATCGACAAAAGCAACTATTGCACGAGTCCCATAGTTTTAAATAAATTGCACATTTCACGGAGAAATCATTGAGGACATTTGAGCTTAAAAGTAAGTTAAGGGCTTTATTTACTAAAAAGGTTTTCTTAAGGATTCATTCATTCTTTAATGAGGATTAGTTTTCATTGTTTAGACTGATTTTATAATAATTTATTTCAACGATATTTACTTTTACTGAATTATTTTTTTATCTTATTATACAATAAGAACGGTTGTAAATGGTTTATAATCTTGGTATCAAATAAAATTTAATCTGCAATGATGTAATATTGTCAATTATTTAAAAAAAATACAACAAACTAGTCATATAACAGTGACATATAATTATATTAATAAATAATTAAATGTAAAAATGTTTAAAACTGCTGTACATTTGTAAATATTGTCGTGGTCAATGCATGAATGATCTTTAGTTTCCAATTCGTACACTAATATGCGATTAGACATTTAGGAACGTTTTTTATGTTTAATATCTTCTATGTTATACATTTACAACGTGTTTGAGTAAATATAGAATATTTTATGTTACCTTGCTCGGTTGCCCGGCGGGCGGCGAGATGATGTTGACACAGCCGCCGGTACGCAGATCCCAGAAGCGAACGCTCTTGTCCTGACTCCCAGATACGAACATCGCACCGCCCCAGTTGTACAGCGACAGCACATGGCCGGAATGGCCGCTCAAAGCCTATACATAAAAATAAGTAATCCTTTTTTAAGAAGCAATGACTTTAAGCTGCTTTAGCTATAGGTCCAGGTGGTAGAACAAAGCATCTGCCACACTTATATACTGGCTGACCGGAGTTGTCGGATTCCAAGGGATTCTTTCTTTTCCTTCTGAATCCAAAATATATAACCTTTCTTACCCTATGACCTATTCGGAACTTTTAGGTTATTGTGCTTTCCATGGGCGACGGTTTCACTTAAAGACAGGTCAATAGTCTGCTCGTTTGTCAACCTTTCTGAAAAGAAATAAAAAAAACTATATATTATAAAAACTATAGCCTAACTATTCAAAGGTCCCATCCCTTCTATCATCTAGATGCTTTATTCAGAACTTACACTAGGCTTCAATTAAAATAGATGTTGGAAAAATATAATAAGCGTATAAATATAATACATAAGACTTTAAACGAAAGGCAGCCTGGAAACAATAGATGCAATCTAGACGCAATATTCTGAACTAGTTTCGTATTCAGATTTTTATTAGTGTCATGTGCACAAAGCGCTCGAGGATATATGACAACAAGTAATACTTTACTTACTATTATATATACTTTGAATGCTCTGTTTAAACTAGAAACAAAGACAGCTTTTAATTTACCTACGACGGTTTTGAAGATTATATTTTTCAAAGAAACCAGCCAAAGGTCCATCTACTGATAAATAAGTTGATATGAAGACTTGAGAAATAATATATGGGCATTAAGGGACAGATTAAGGGCAGGAGGGGGATTGAGGTAAAAGCTGAATACGTTCTACTGACCTAACCCACAAGGCACATTTATGAGGTCAGATTTTTATAATTACCACTGCCCGTGGTTGCCGCACTATTGATGTAATAATTGTAACGAAAATCGAGAGAATTTACATCTTATGGCTACGAGTAAAAGAGAATTTACATAACAGAAGCAATTCCCAAAATATTTTTCTCAACGCCTTCTTTGCAGTTATCATTTTACTCAGCAAAAGTTGGCACTTTTAAGCAACTTGATGCTTATAAGCATATAAAAGCTATATTGCCAATGTTTTAAAATAACTTTTACACTTTTTGACCTGGGTGGGAAATATTAATCATCAATCAAAATCTGGAGCGTTTATCTTATCGTATACTTTTTGTCCTTAAATCTTTATTTTACGATGACTCCATTGATGGCTCTCATAACTATTTGCTCGAATGGCCGAAGGAAACAAGAGAAGAAATCCCGTAACTATGGCATATTACTTTATTTACACCCGTCCCTTATTTTTGTACGTGATTACAAGCAATATATTATTTAGTCTATTCCAATTACAGGTATGACAAAAGGTAAACAAAGGACTCACGTATTACGCTAAATTGCTCGTAAATTGCAAACAGAAAATTACTTATTCTCACAATACCTTGCAACGTCTATATCAAACGTTTTTGTTTCATTTTTATAGTCGGTTTTTTTATGTAAATGACATACATTAGTTAACCCAGTCACTATATTTAATTATCACAGACTATAGTTACAATCATCCCTGACAAGGAGTTGAATACCACACTTCGGTATTACAAAAGTACACTTCCGCAATATATAACTACACAGAAAGTTTTTTTATTTATGTTTGAACTAAAATAAATAGACTATCCATGAATATAAAAATCATATTATTTTGCATTCATATTGAAAACTTGGCCAATGTTTGTGACCAATAAAAAAAATATGGAACTTCTAACCACGGTCTCCCCTATCGCCCCAATTAAATGATTGGCGTGCTGACTGAATCAGAAATATTTGTCAAACACACTATCAATTTCTACATGATTGGATGGTCTCAGAAAGACTAACCTAAATTGCCAATGTTACCGCACAAAAACTGGTGATTTTTTTGATCGACTACTGTTAATTTTTGATCGCCCTAGAAAACATGGGTCAAAAACTAATCTAAAACTCGTATGTTACCGCACTACAAATTCGGTGAATAAAACTGACATATCGCTAATATTAATTTTTTACTTGTATCATAATAAATAAAGAAAAAAGCGAAAAAAAAATGGGGAATCACTCACTTTTTGTTATTACTTACTTCAAATAAAATAAATAATTATGGTTATATATTATTATTGTAGGGAGGGTTAAGGCTCTAAAATTTAAAAGTGAATGATTCAACCACATTGCGTGACCTCATTTTCGTTCGAGCACACACATTTAAGTAGTGTTAAGTACGACGTTCATATATGAGTTAATAATTATATTTTGCAACACCTTGAACCATCAAAGTGATGAAAACGAGACGTTCGAAACCGGACAAGAGAATGTCGTTGCGAAAGCGCTACCCTAATGTAATGTGGCCCAATGAATATTTTAAACTGCTACAATGTTACACTGTTTTATGTTTATTTTTATTTCATATTGACAAAACGTTAAATCACAGGAGGCGGGTCACAGTATATTATAGGTTGGAAAAATGTTACGTTGTACTAGCGAAATGCAGTAGAAAGTTTATTATGATATCACATTTATTTGACCGTTTATACATGATCCGATTTTTTTAAACTGCCTCAGTGGTCAAGTGTTATATGACCTTGCTTTACAAATAGGAAGCAATGAGTTGGAATCTCGCGGGGGGACAATACCATTGTATTGTAGTTAATAATGACCAAAATTTCTGTAAATTAAGTTCTATTCGTCGGGAAGGCGTTTAAAAGTCAGTTCTGCACCATTAAGGTGATCTGCCATGTGTAGCAATGCGGGAAGTCGGTTCTGCCTGATCTCTCTCCGGTCGTGTATGATATCCGTCCCGTCGGACATCGACTATGAGGGTAAAGAAAAAGAGAGAGCACCTGAGTCCGCGTGTACACTTGTGCACTAAAATATCTTCAGCGCAGTTGGTGCAGCGCATATCTTCATCTCAAAGTGGCTGTGACGGAAGTTCGGAAAGAAGAATATTATTCTCATTATACGTAGTCTGAATCACCCTCTTTTCACATTCTTTTCCAACCTACACGTTGCATGGCCAGATTTCCACATTTCTACTGTATGCCCGAATTTCCACTGTATTATATCATTCTAAGTACTTTATAAAACCACTACATACACTACATTAACTCTTTAACTGTTTAATTTTGTTTCGAAAAACTTTTTCGCCCTGCTTAATTATTTTCAAACGAAGACGAGTATACTCGACATAAACAGAGTAAAATGTTTATTCCTATAAAAGTAGGCAATTATGATTGAAATCAAACGTTGCGTGTAACTTTTTTAGAAAATATATGTTTATTCGTTGTTAACAAACAAAATGATAAAAAAATATCATATAAAGATAAAATTAAGGCATTATAGGAATAAAAACAGAAACAATGAAAGACCAACTGAATTTTAAGAAATATAAGTTACAAAACTAAATATTTAAATTAAGGCCAATGATAGTATTTAAAGCAAGGTGCAGCACATAATGCTACCTTGCATATTGGGCAAGTTCAAAGGAATAAAAGTACTTACTTTTCCTGTCAATAAAATCCACAAGACTATATTGCGTCGCACAATCAGCTGATAAATGCATACGTAGTGCTTCTTTATTGAGAAATATCGTTTTGTAACGGTACTTCCCCTGACTTCCCCAGAATTTGTTATTTCAGCTTAATACAAGCTATTGTGAATTAAAATAAATAAATAAGGTTGCCAAACTAACGAATGTGCATTTTTTTAAAGATCTTTATTTGTTGCTTTTACAGGGAAAAAAATTACAGTTGATTCGTTTAAAATACGAATGCAATTTTTTTATCTTCACGACAAGTATACTCCACATAAACAGTTAATGGGTTAAATGGCACAGCGTAGTCGTACACAAGGTACCTTGCTAAAACTGTGTCTTCTATAAATGTGTCTTACCTGGAATGTTTTGCCCGTGGCGCAGTCTGTCACGTATATCTTGCAGTCGCCAGCGCCGCCGCTGACCAGGAGGCTAGTTTTATTCGATGTGTCTTCTATGAAGCATACGTCTCGGACTGTTCCATCGTGCATAGTCAGTTCCACCTATGAATTAACCAAAACATTACTACAGGAGGACCTAAACAATTTATATACTTCGCAGCATTCGTGGTCCTTTTCGTCTACCATTAGAAACTTAATAATACCACCTAAATTTTGTTTTAAATTCATTCATTTTTAAATTTCTAACTATAAAGTGGAACAATCTTATACCTATCTATCACGATGAATGTAAATTGACCAGATCGAGAAATCAGAGCTTTAGGATCCTAAAATGGTATAAATTAGAAAGCTTGCCATATCAACGAGGATCTTGGATTCAGGTAATAAATCTTAATTTAATTCCAATATTTGTGTTTTGCATAAAATATTGTTTTGAATAATGAGCTTAACAGAAAGTTTTTACTACAGTAACTGTTTGTGCACTAACGTAACTAAGATATTTAAATTTTTGAAATAAATAAATGTTACGCAGAAAAATAAGCGGATTTTTTTTTAATATATATGCAGCTATATTTCCAAACAATTGTTGTAGATCACACAGATATATACTCCAAGTTGAAATCAAAATCACAACCCGCAACTTTGGAACAACCTAACCACCACCATTATCGTCTGTGGCAATAAAACCCTTGAATACGACGTTTTGCTTGCGACAGTCCTTAAATGATTTGAGGTGGTCGCCCGTCATAGT
>DWHK01002228.1:0-10153 GCA_018247855.1 Graphium androcles
TGTCTGTGAAATTTATGTTTGTAAAATGCCCTTGTAACACAAGCCTAGAGCTTATAATAAGGACTGCGTTTTTAAAAAAAAAAAAATATTTCAGAAGTACTTAATAGAATTAGACATTGAATGTAACATAAACATCGCCATTTTCGAATGTCTAGTCGTAAAACCTTGGACTCTGGCGGCCAACTAAAATACCAAGGAGCAAGCGCTTCGTATCAAATGTCAATCGCGAATTTAGAAAATTTGTATAGAGAAATTTATCGGCTTTTTAAACGATTATGACCAAACTGACACATTGTGTCAATATTAGTGACTGCCATATGTTCACATTGTAATGTGATTTTTGGTTTAGTTAATGATTTTTGATACATGGAGCCGGATGTACATATGTTAATTGATGTTACCTGATTTGTTTCGCCATAAAGATATTTTTTTTTAATTAAACCAATAAACTTTGACACAGCATCTTATAAATAGGTAGCAGTAATATTTCATAGATAGATAGAACATAGATTCACTATATGACTACCTATCCGGGGCCTCAACCGAATACAAACACAAAATTTAACCAAATTCGACTCAGCCATCTAGGAAGAGTTTAGTGAAATACAAGCGTATGTAAGTAGATATTGCAGCCCCATTTTAAACATTTTGTTCAGCTATGTATTCGCGGGAAGAGTGTCAATATAATGTGACTTGCCGTTTAAAGAACACGTAGCAGCAACAGATGCGACGATTGGTTGAAATTCGTTGGTTTTTAGTCGTCGACTTTATCTGCATGATAATGCACACTGAGCGTTGGAACAGTTTTGTTTGTAATTACTTTGGGTCATTAGGCGAACTTTGTTCCTTGTACTTGTTTTTCAGCAGTGACAGTATTGCATTTAGTCCATTTTACCTACTTGTATTGTTTAGGTACCGAGGGCGACATGAAGCACCACCTGCGAGGCTGGTTGGCGGGTCTGGGCGTGCTGGTGGGTGGTCAGCAGGCTGCCACCGCTGTCAGGTGCTCCGCGCGCTGCCGAGAGGGTCTCAGCTTGGCGCCCGACCTATGTGAGTGCCAAGAATATGTTTCTCGAGAATAATGCCATATTCAAATCCAAAATATCTTTATTCATACAGACGGTTGCGCTTTCTTATGAGAAGTAAAATATTTACATTGTCATAGTATCAATGTTCGTGAGGAAGCTACGGCCATCTAGGAAGGCTGGTTCTGCTGTTATTCTTACTATAACTGTGGGTTCGCACTGACGAAACATTCACGTAAACACATGTATGTAAAACTTTCTGTGCTTTCAAACTGATTTCGAATAATTATGCATTATGGCTAATTTATTTTTCAAAGTATCAACCATATTTTAACACGAATTTCATAAATATGGCAAACTACCAAAAAATACTTTGATAAGTGAATATTTCGTGAGTGCAAATAAACAGTAACGTTTAAATCAGTTTTAGCCAAAACACGTTGCACTGTCCAAACATAGATTTAAAAACATCGTAATTAAAATCTGTTATAAAACATCTTACTTTTTTATTGAGGTGTTTTTTTAAGTTATTTTTTTATTGTGAAATATTTTTTGTCCTGTACTTTGTTTAGATCGATCTTATCGATTTATATATAATACATTAACAGTAGTAAATCTATAAGAAATTCACCAATTGCACGAAGATACAATAGAACATTCATGCATACGTATACTATCAAACATAGTTTAATATTTATCTATTTGATTTTAAAACAGAATAATTTTTGTGTTAGGTTACATTAGGTTAGGTTTTATAAATATTTCACATTAATGTCATTGTTATTGTCATATATAATTACATTTTTAAATCAGGAAACACAGGAGAATTGACAACAAATTTCCATGTCGATGGTAAATAGTTCAGAGTTGCAATCCATAACAGTAACGTATCAAGTTGTTTAAAACAACCACCTGTGGACATATAATATTGCTTTGCGCTGATATATATATTATACGGATTATTATTTATATTAAAATCACAATCCTTTTCGTTCCGATGACTATCTACTAATAATCTATCTACTACTTCCGATGACTAACTAAAACATGTCAGAAAAGTGTAACATGAGGCAATCTCCAGACCTGCGCTCGGTGTCCGTGGAGGGCGACGGCGCGGCCGAGGTGGAGACGCTGGTCCGCCGCGTGGCCTACGGGGACGCCAGGGCCTTCCCCACGCCCGGACGGCGCAACGTGCACCTCGCCACCACCATCACGTGAGTTTATGCCATTCTCCTCTATGCACCTAATTCTTAGAACCTCTAAACCAGCGTTTCTCAACCTTGTTTATGTCACGACCCACAAAAAAGCCAAATAGTTAAATAAAAAGTCTCCCGACCCCGTACTATAAAATTATAATAATATTTTAATTGTTTATTCGCACTTTTCATAACTAATTTGTGTGTTTAACAGACTGCGACCCCCTTTAATAACGACCAATACCCCCCTAGGGGTCACAACCCACCGGTTGAGAAACAATGTTCTAATCAAATGCTCCCTTATCTGTATATGGTCCTACTGGTATACCTATACCACTTTTTATAAGCTTTTATATCTCAATGCTTCTACCTGAATGTGTCCCCTACTTGTATATGGTCTTATATCTACAATCATTTATTGAAATAGACAAAAATCGAAGACGAGCCAAGATACGTACAATCAAAGCAGCTATCAAAAATTAACTGAACATTCAACATTTCCGAATTTTTTGGTATAAGTTAGAGACATGGGGACCAACATAAAGCCAGAATCGAAGCCGAAAATCGAGAACTCGTAACCCGCGTCTCTATGCTTTTACTGATTTGTCACGTTCCGCCTGAGTCGGGTGTGAAAGCGAAAGCGCGGAACAAGCGATAGAGAGGCACGACTGGCCTGAGCGTTCTGCTTGTGACGCATCTAACTTCCACTCCATCGGCCGATGCATACGAGTAGAAGAGAGACAGCCCATGACGTTACCACGTGACATCATCGTCCGAAAACCTATTTTACTGACAATTAATTATTTTGGTAAGGCGATAGTATTTCTCCGGTCAGATGGCCTAATAATTGTAGCGGGAATTGTACGTAAGATGTAATGCTGTAGCACCTAAAAATTTGTTTATTTAATTTTAAATTTGTATTTTCACGTGTTCAGGTGCGACAACGGCGTAATAGTGCGAGCCCGTCCTGCGGAGTCCTTCATCATGGTACTCCCACCGCAAACCCCACGCGTGCTACTCAACGGTAGTGGAGACGCGGCACGAGACTATGCGCACTTCAGAGCCGGATTGCGCGTTTTCCCTGATCTGAGCGTGCGCGTCATGGCTAGAGATACGCATGGTGATGCGCACGGTATGTATTCAAATTTAAATTACTTTGTTTGATAATATTCAGATATCGATTTGCATTTTGGAGTGAATACCGCCCCGTTGAGGTTTCAGTATTTATTGTCTATGTTTACCTTGCTAAACATTACTTACTTGGTCTCCAAATTGCTTTATAATTACAGTATAAATTATATATTAGAATGAAAATATATTATTTAATGTGGTTTATAAATAATATTGTTAATGAAATACTTTTGTTATTTTTTTATCTGTAATTTAATATAAGAGTAAAGTCCACTATATTATTTTTATGTATATTTTTATGAATATATTAACCTCACGTTAAATGATAAAGCCGATACTCATGGACACATACATCCTAAGACTTGTAGGTTCGTTGTTAATTTTGGTCAGAATATGTCATTGGAAGGACATGACATACACATCTGAGATTGGAAAGGCAAACGATTAGGTCATCTTGTATTCTCACAACTTAGGCGTATTTATATTATATTTGTATTTTCGTGTGCAAGAACTGTAGTGAGAAATTGTCTCTCTGTCGACAGAAGCTGATAGCCAAAAGCTGGACTCGTGCGTGGTGTCCGTGTACCCGGCCCTGAACCCGGACCACGAGGCGCTCTCGCTGCGCGAAGGGACCCTGCTGCCGGCCAGTGACGTCAGAGCCGCGCTCACGAGAGACGGAGTCAGTCTGAGCGGAGCGGATACGGTCGAGAATTACGAAAGGGTAAGATATAAAAGGGTGTAATATTTGTGGGTATAATGATTTTTGTAAATAAACACAATGATTAGAAATCTTACTTTAATCTAGACACAAACTCTTATGAAATAGGTTATCCTAAATAAATAAGTGTAACAATTAATTCTATGGAAAGTGGAATAAATATGGACCATAATGTCTTTTACGCAGTTGGTTAATCTCTAAGTAGATTGGCTGCTGTGGTCGATATTATGTGGCACTTCTAAGAGGAAAGTTAGGTTCTTTTTCCTATCCGCTGCATAAATAATTAACGTTCTTATAGGCTTAGTAATACAGTCGATTGTCGTGTGACAGGTGCTCCGTTCGATCGAGTACAGCAACAAGAAGCCGGCCTACTACCTGAACCGCGTGTTCAAGCTCACCTGCTCCGAACTCAACGGCCGATTCACCAGCAACGAATACGTGCAGACGGTAAGTACTTCATTTCAATAACAATATAAAGCAATCAACGTTGCCCATTGACACTTATATTTATCTATGTATTGTCAATATTAAAGATAAAAGGAGACTTTTATTTGGTCTAGAAAGAAAAGGAATGAGAAGTATATAACTTGGGAAAGTATAAAATATGGAAAAAGGGGTAAGAAGGGCGTTATTACACAACGGACCTTTATTTGGTAGTGACTTGAAGGGCTGAATGACTCATATTGTTTTCTACAAGTTTCTGTTATATAAATAATTAACTGAATGAATGTAAAATCACCCCATCTGCATAAAAACACGCATATTTTTTTTACTTTACCATTTATATAATCACTAATAAATTTGTTGAAAAAATTGATTGTCTGTGAAAACGGTTTACGGACGATTTTACGTGATAATGTCATAAGAAAACATTAATAAACTACTCGGACGCATCGGGCGATGGAGTGGAAGAGAGAGATACGTCACAAACCGAACTCTTATGCCGATCACGCCTCTCTATCGCTTGTTCCGCGCTCTCGCTTGCACACTCGGCTCAGGCGGAACGTGACCATGAGTCATGTTTTTTCGTGTATGCAGCCGGCGTCGATCGATTTCATGTCAAAAAAAGTTAGGTTCTTAAGGTTCTATAAGTTACACTCAAACTGACTTACAACTGAGTCTCGGCCGTCCGCAGCTGACGGTGGTGCATCCCCGCGCCTCCCCCCCCGACGCCGGCCACGCCCTGCGCCCCAGCGGCCTGGCCGACAAGCTGGACGCCATCGCCAGGGATAAGGTCAGTTGCCACTCGTCTGACATTTTACTTTTTATCGTCAGCAAGAAGTGGTAAGGTCTTCAAGTAGAGTTGGGACGAAAACGCATTTTTTGCATGTATGTATTTAAGTATGTATGTTATGCAATAACTCTCGAACCAGTACTCCGAATCAGATGAAATTTGGTATGTGTGTAGGTTACATTAGTACAATTTTCAAGTCTATTGGACATCAAAATCGATTTAGTAGTTTAAAAGATATTGATATAAATGTGAAATGTGAAAATGATTGCGAAGTCTAAGTTCTCAATGAACTACTAGTATTGTGCGACGTACGAGCGGTTAATGTCTACAATTAGAGTAGGAATGAAAACGTATTTTTTGTATGTAAGTATGTATGTTCCGCGATAAATCTCGAATCAGTGCTCCGATTTAAATACAATTTCGAATGTAGTACAATTTTTAAGTTCTTTGGGCATTAAAATCGGGTTAGGAAATTTCTTAGATATTTAGATAAATGTGAATTAGATTTAAAAAAAAAATAATTGCTAGGTGTAAGTTCGCGACAAACTACTTTAATAGAAGAAGTGAGCGGGATTTTCAACTAAAATAAAGGCGTAAATGATGTATTGCGAGAACTTTCGAGTCATTGCTTTATTAAAAATCTATTTTGGAATGCTTGTAGACAATTAAAAATATTAATATAATTTTTAAGTCCATTGGACCTAAATGGATTCAGAGATATTTAAATAAATGTAAAATAATTTCGTGACGATTGAAACAAATATTTTACTAAATGGTGCTAATGACTTTGACTTTGAAGGCTATACGCCTGATATGGTTAAGGAGTTACGATGAAACTAGTCCTATGTCTGGCGATACTAATGTTTAGATTAGATGAAGAGCGACGATTTCTATCATTATTGAACGATAGGCACTGAAATTTCTTTAAAGATAAGATGGGACAGCTAAATCGTTTCTCATCGAGAAAAGATCAAGTAGAGTTGAGTTAGAGCCATTGGAGATAAATTTAGAAAATAAAGTTGCCGTGAGTAACTGGCGTAGCATTGACGTCCCGTCCGTGGCGCAGGGCGCGCAGGGCGCGGCCACCGCGCCGCGCGCCTTCGCGGCGCACGCGCAGCGCAGCGCGCACTCGGCCGACGCGCCGGCGCCGCGCCTGCTGGACCTGCGCCCCGACCGCCAGCACGCGCCCTCCAGTGAGTACGCTCGCCACCTGCCTGCTCCTCTCCCGCCCCACCACCTCCCCGACCCCCCGTCACACGTCCCACAGAGCACGCGGCCACCAGTGAGTAATGTACATCATTCCACTGCATTTATATATACCTTGGGGGAGTACCTAAAGCTGACTACTTTCACGACACATACCACATAAGTGGCAGTGAGTCTTGAGTATTCCTTGCCTTTGTCACTATGCGATTCGATTTACCTGTGCACAGAACGTCAACACGCAACAATACTGATTTCGTGACCGTATGTAACTTTTTATTGAGGTGTTAGAGCATAATATCCTTCATTCAGCTTTTGCTGCACTTCTACGGCCGCGCTCAGTACCACCGCCCTTCACAGAGCCAGCATAAATTAAAGTATGCATGGCTCTTAGGATAGCCGAATGGCCATTCCTACCCTCTACTTTCCCCACTCGTTTCCCCACCAAATCCTTAATATAATCCTTACCGATCCTATCCTTTAATCTATTTTATCCAACTCCAAGGCTAGCAACGCACACGCAATGTTGTATGTGCATTGCAAGCCTTCCAAGGCAACGGAATCAGTTAACATCAGGTGAATCGTCTGCTCGTTTGCCAACTTTTTTTGCTATATAAAAAAATTAAAAGGCACACTACCACCAGATATATCCAGTATATCCAATACTTTATTAAACGGCACTTAGTATTCTAATATCAGAAGCCTTAAGGAAGTATCTCAAAGTAACTATTTTCGTGACACATACCAGAAGGTCACAGTCGCAGTGACTTGAGTATTCCCTACCTTTAGCACGATGCGATCCGATCGACTTGCGTGCAAAACACCAACACGCAAAAGCACTGAGTATTATTATAATATTGCCTACCTCGCCTAGGAATATCTTGAAATTTTTCAAGCATGTCTTGATGACAAAGCACATATTTTTTTATTTTTTCTGATTTGATCTGATTTTGTGACCGCATGTAATTACTTGGTATATCAACCAAGGCTTTAGAAATTACAATATAGTTCATCAGTATTGTTTTAATTTATGTAACGTCCTTTGAAGAACTAATATTAATATTAATAGATTATCCTGTCTCACAAATGAGTCTTGTCTCCTCTCACGTGGACTTGTTTCAGCTATTATTGTTCTTACTACTTATCTTTTCTTACCGCCACTGCAATCGATTTAAACAGCAATGACGCTTTTTTTTTATTTGGAGAAATTTGAATTTGAATGAATTATGTGAATATTCTATTCAGATTAATATTAGTGAATACATTTATTAAATAAATAAAATTATTTAGGTTTATTAACATTTAGACCACTCCCCAAATTAATAAAAATGTTGTGGATTCCGAATCTAATGCGGCCACCATAATGAATCTCACGTCAGAGTGAGCGGCATGCAAAAGATGACCGTCACTACGGCAGAAACTAAATTTGAAGACAATCCCACCACTTTCCTGAGGGAGTGTAATGAAGGTAACGCCGATCAACTGGCCAAAAGATTGGTCTAGGTGATTGGTGTCGTTTCGCTCTAGTTTTCAGACCAGAGAAATTTTCATCTCTTTTGCGTTGCGTCACCTAGTCGCACCTAGTCGTCGCGCCAAAAGAACGGTTTGCCGTTGTATATGCAAAACACGATGAGACCTCACTATCTTCCATAAAGGTAGGGACGAATCGGGCTTGGGCACATTAGTGAGATGCCCAACCCGTGCTGCAGGCAAGATTATCAAAGTTGGCCGTATACTTGTCAGCCGGTCATCGGTGCGGGCAACGCGACTGTCACAACCACCTCTGCGTTGCTTTTTTTACCTGGAAGTAGTAGCGATTGTTATATAATAAGCAGTTCCAGATACCGATGGTCATCAACTAAATGGCCCATATAGCTTTCTTGCAAATTGCGGCATAGTTCTCGCACCGTCTGTCCACCGGTTTAAGTTTTAGTCCCGTGGAACATTGGCTATGATTGAGTGCTGCTTGGCGCCTACCTCAGGAGTGTCAAGTGAACGTATTACTCGGACGACACCCCTGTCACCGTTCGGGCCGTACGAGGATACCGGATGATCTTCAGTGAGGTGGCGTACGTGCTGGCAGGTTCCATGTCTTAGAGGCTGTTATCATTGCATCCTTACACTCATGGCGCAAGGAGGCACACCCTGCCAGCTTTAGAGGATTTGCGGGGGCACAGACCTCAACTGCATTCACGCGCTGCCACCCAGTTGGGGCAGAGGCTGTAGTACCTCAGTACTGCCCTTCGTACTATGGAATCTATACGGTCTAACCTCAAAAGGTGGCTGGATGTAAGCCACGGCACCCGTACCTACCACGCGACGTCGGTCCCCTTCAGACACGGCTGTTTTGGGAGATACCTGTACCGCGTGACCCACAGGGAAGTACCACCACTGTGACGTTTGGAGAGGAGATGGCCCAACATGTACTAGAGGATTGCACAGCTAGGCAGACGCAGCGCTGAGAGCTGAGGTCTATCGTGGGGCATGACTTCGCGCAACACAATGTGACAACCTATGGTGAACAGTGAGAGGTCTTGGGGTACTTTCTGCGAGGACGTTACTACCCAGAATGAGGTCGTGGAGAGTCAAAAGGAAATAACTACCACCCTATAGATTGGAAGGCGGAGACTAGGCCACAGGAGGTTGGCCGCTTCCATCCCCCAAATATTGAGTGTCAGGGTGAGACTTAGACCCAGATGTGAGCCCTATTGCTACCCCGCACAGAAGTCAAGAGAGCCGCACCATTTGGCCGGACAGGGTATCCCAACATCCGGCGAGTGAAGGTCAATGAAGGCCACAATCTCATGTTCTCGTACTCCGGTGTAGCGACAACGCAGGTACAACGTGGGTTTTAAGTAAGTGGGGCTACCTGCTCTGGTCGGAGATATCCACACCCACACGGTGACGGGATATATATAAAGAATTCTTCTCATATTAAAACAGGTAATATGGACTGTCACCCTTTGCTTGAAACTCAAGACGAATCCATGTGCCCAATAATCATATAAAAAATCGATTGCACGCCTCACTCACTCATCTGTCGTGTCAGAAATCCATCCCATTGAGTTATTGGAGTAAAGGAACATAAATAGCAATTGTATTTACACGTACACTAGTGGACTATAATATCTTCAGCGCAGTGGGTGTGTAGATAGGTCCCCGTGTTCAAAATTCGTATTAGTATTCTGAGAGTATTTTTCATTAAGACTCGAGGACAAACCGTACACAAATGCAATTGGTTGATCTCTAAGTAGATTGGCTTCCGAAGTTGGTCGTTGTGAATCCATAAGAAAGTAATTATAATAATGTTGTCTTAGACCACGTGGCGCTGGTGATAGGCGCGGTGTGCTGCGGCGTGGTCGTGGCTCTGACGGCCGTGGGAGCCGCCAGGGCCAGGGCGGCGCGACGTTCGCCTGCACTGCGCCCGCGGCCGCGCCCGCTGCCCCAGAGGCCGGACACCGAGATGGCGTGGGACGACTCCGCGCTCACCATCACCGTCAACCCCATGGATGACGAGGTATCTATCGTCTAGTGTGTTCAGACAGCTCGTTCAAACAGCTGGGGCCAGAGCGGCCGCGCCCGCTGCCCCAGAGGCCGGACACCGAGATGGCGTGGGACGACTCCGCGCTCACCATCACCGTCAACC
>DWHK01002229.1:0-10153 GCA_018247855.1 Graphium androcles
GCGTGGATCGGACCAAAAATTAATTTTCAAAGCTGAAGGTAGGCCGGATCAACAAGTGACATCAGGACGTCAAACAGATCAGTCCTACCCGTGACCATGAATGCTGTGAAGGATTCGAAACGTCGGGTGATAAAATTTAAAAATGAACCGCGATAAAATCCGTAAAGTTGTTTAACTTAAAATCACCCAATGTACCCGCAAAACAAAGCGATATTTTTGCACATTTATTTGAAGTTAATATCTCAACTATCGAACTGATTTTAATGCCCAACAAACTTGAAAATTGTACTAATATTACCTACATGCATTCCAACTTTCATTTAAATCCACAACTTGAAAAGTCATGCATACTATATTTTATACTGATTTTTGTGAAGGGTGGTGGCACTTCCCCGGGCTAGCTCGGCCTTAGAAGTGTAGCAAGGGCTGTAGAAGGATGTTATGGGCTACCACCGAAACAATTACATATCGAGGTGGTAGAGCATAACATCCTTCATACAGCTTTTGCTGCACTTCTACGGCCGCGCTCGCCCGGGAGGTACCACCGCCCTTCACAGAGCCAGCATAAAATAAAGTATACATTCTTAAGGTTGCCGGATGGCCATTCCTATCTTTTTCTTTTCCCATTCCTTTCCCCACCAAATCCTTAATATAGTCCTAACCCATCCTACCCTTTAACCCGTTTTATCCAATTTCCAAGGCTGGCAACGCACACCCAACTCCATGTGTTTGTCCATGGGCATCGGGATTACTTAACAGCACTTAACGGCAGGTGAACTGTCTGCTCGCTTGTCAACCTTTCCTATAAAAAGAAACTTTATGTTTGTAAATCGCCCTTGTGATACAAATAAGAAATTGACAATTTCATCGGTGCCGGTACCGGGATTTGAACTCAGGTTCGGTTCGAGTTTATTGAATTAAAGGCGAGAGCCCGGATTCTAAGCCACTACGCCTTATAAGCCAAAAAGCTATAAATATAATTATTTTGATACAAAATCACAAAAACCGACTTCAAACCCATTAGAAGTGTACTCTCGTAACATATTTTTTCTGTTATTTTGGTTTTAAAAACAAACTACTTAATTTTATGGGACCATACTTAGGGTATCTCCTTTCTAACAAAAAAGAATCATCAAAATTGGTTCATAAACGACTATGAAATCCGCGAACACATAAAAAAATATACGGTTGAATTGAGAAACCGGTGAAAGAAGTCGGTTAAAAACCTAAAAGTCACATAACGTTTTTTTGATATTTTTCATTATTTTTATTTGTTAATAACGAAGAATAATCAATATTAAATCTATTACAGCTCTACAAAACGTCTTTAAATTGTAAAGAAGTAAATTTTTATTTAATCCTAAAAAATGTAACCGTGTGACCAATACGGTTTTGAAATGATCGATTGAAATAATTAAGCGATCTTGTTTGCTTGTTACGGTCTCATATTTTAACTTCTGAACCGATCATAATCAAGTAAATCAAAAATAAGTTATCAGAGGCATAAAAAAAGACATACATTACGAGGATACCTTAATCCACAAAATGTTTTTTTCGGCGTCCAGCAATACGAGTCGGAAGAAAGAATCCCGAAAGAAAATGAAATATTACGAAAAAAAAACTTAAAATGAGGTAAAAGTTAGGACTCCATCTAGCTAGAAGTTTACGAACCAATCAGGCGTTGGCTAATACTGTATTTTAAAATAAATATAGTATTTACCTTGAGCGATTTCAAAATATAACTTTGACATAGCTTGTTAAAAAACACAACCATTTTTAAAATATTTTTTTTAAATTTTTCAATAATTCCAAACAAGTCTAACAGAGTTATATTAAAGTTTAACAAATTATCCGAAACATTGTGTTTCGTGCCATTCGCGGTATCCGAAACTAGGTCGGCAAACCCCTCAGCTGTCATAGCACTAAAAACAGACATTTTGTTGTTCTGTCATTCGCAAAGTGTTACCGAAACCGAGGGTCCTCGAGAGTTTTCCAAGTACTTTATTGTTCTTCATATTTTATGTAGCATCGAGAACAATTCCTAGCGTCCATAATTTCATTTTCACCGTGTAAAGTTGTGAATTTTTGAAATTTATTCTATCCTATGTTCTCTTGTTTTCATTTTAAAGATAAAGTAAATTTTTTATTATATTGAAAACCATTTTTATAGAGAAATGTTAGAATGTTAGAAGACGGTGCACCTGGTGGTAGACGACACCCGTCACAAATGGACAGCGAAAAAAATTATACGAAAAACGTTTTGTGTTTTAACTAAAAAACTTTGGAGAAAATGAGGAATAGAGATGAGCGAAGGAATATATTCAGGTTTGGATAAGGCAATAATAATATGGTAGTCCTAAAAGTATTTTTGGTTACCACCAAAATGTTAATGTACAATATATGTCAACTGTGAGATTATAGTGCACAACTCGTGTCAGTTAGTATTCAATATGATGACAGAGTGATCGGGCACGTTCTGTGCTTAATTACTCTACTTTTTATGTAACCATCTTATTCATGGACTTTATTTTCAGGAAGTCATTTATGGAACACTATGGGTTTTATGGGTAGACTAAATCTAGTCTATCTTTAGCTGAATAATCCAAAAGAAAGCCTATAAAGCGAAGTCGTTGTCGCTGCGCCGGGAACGTGGGATCAGATTTATATCCCAATGATCCCTCAAACGTGACCTTCTCAACTCTTCTCTACCGGGTGTTGGAATTGCCGGTCCGGCCATGTAGTGCTGTGACAGTGCATTGGCACAGCTCTTCTATCGAGCCCTCTGAATAGCCGCGTTGTACACCATTTCTCGCCAGCCCTAACTCTAGCTCGTTGTCAGGAAGGTAAGATGCGCTTAGGCTAGTCTCCTGAGCCCTGGTCTTCGCATGCAGATTTTCAGGATGTCATTTGCTTCTATTTTCTTTGTCCGCAGCCATCTTTAAACCAATCACGTCTTACCTGAATGAAAGCTATACCTCAAAGCTTGGACGACGGCAGTTACTAAGGAGCACTAAGAAACAAGATCTTCACCTCAGATTCCGGTTCACCTAATATTAAACGGATACCGTCGCCCATGGACACCCAGAACACCCGAAGAAGGGCTTGTGCGTTGACAGCCTTCGAGGGAATAGGCAGAGATTATAGGCATATAGGATTAGTAAAGGAATAGAAAGAGGGTTGGCATTTACCATCGGGCAACCCTACAAGCTGGGCATAATTTATTTTCCGCTGACACTGTGCGAGGTAGTGGTACCACCATAAAGAAAAGCTACGTACAGCGTACGTAAGTAGGATGTATGTACAGCTTTTCTTTATGTTGGTATCACTGTACTCTGCCACCGTGACATTAGACAATAAACCGATGCCCATCGCGGCGAAATCTAGTTATTAATGATCGTAAAAGTAACACGCCAATACGGCGCAACGATTGACTTGAGGCGACGTGACGGGATCATCGACCCCCTTTATTACGGGACGAGGGGGGCAACGGCGATATTTTCGGCAATTTTGCAAAGTGCGATCGACCATTACCGCTTATGAAGGTGTGGTATTGCGTATGTTAACATAAAAACGGCCTTGTATAGCACTCACTTTAACGTAAGATTGCTTTCCGCTGTACCCGTCATTGGTTAATGTTTAATTATTGATTATCATAACTGGCAAACCAATTAATCGTATATGAATATTCCATTCCAACTGATTTTAAACTGGATTATGTTTAAAGCAATTAATTCGCTGATTATCGTTGCAATTACTAATGTACGCGTCAATAGCGTGGTATTTTAATAACATTAGTCCAATTTAAATATTTTATATTTTCCTATTAGTTAAATAGTAAATGTCTTTTAATTTGAAATCGTTTTGTTTGTCTTAACATTAATCAAGTTTAAGCTATTTTTATAACGATGTTAAATAAAGTATTTTAAGTATTAATATATTATACTTATATTTATAAGAAGTGTGTTAATTGTACTATATTATGTTTTACTGCGTGATTGCCTCAGATATCTATTATTCTACAAATAAAATAATTCCCAAATTCAGGTTGTTTGATACCCTTTTTTAACTAAATGCCTCCGTGGCCTAGTGGTATGGGCCTTGCTTTACAAACGAAGCTTGTGGGCTCGAATCCCGCGGGGGACGATAACTTTGCGTTCTTGTTTCTCATGGTAATGCGGGCTGATCATCCGATTGCCTGAAAATTAAGATGATCAATGCGTCGGATGGGCATGTAAACAGTCGGTCCTGCGTCTGATCTCTCTCCGGTCGTGCCGAATTTCGGTCTCATCGGGCGAGAGTAAAGGAAGAGAGAGTGCACCTGTGTTTGCGCGTTCGTTTGTGCACTATATCTCCTACGCAGTTGGCTAATCTCTGGATTAGCCGCTGTGGCCGAAATTCGGCCAGGAGGACTTTTTTTGTCTTAACTCCTCCATCGATCTTTGTGAAATATGTACACGTTATCAGAGGTACACAAGGCAGATATAAGAGACTTTATCTACAAAGATAGTACTCCGAGAAAATTATTTTTATATCTCTCGAAATCACCCTAATAGATAGCTCGACTGTCAAAAAGATAAAATAACTTCTATCTTCCTCTTCGTTCAATATTACAGATCAACCTGTACATATAAACGAATGATGCCTGAAATAAAACAATAGGACTAAAAAAACTCTATAATCGCGAGTGGAGCCGCGGGCAAAACTAACATGGTAATAATATTTGCAGTATTTCCCTTGATGATTTTAATCATTTGTACATTACACGAACAAAATGACATTCGTCAGCGAGAATTGAATCTCTGAACGATTTCTTTCAACAATTTTAACAAAGTACTATCGATTGAAATAGGTTGAAATAATTATTATTTTATAGTAAAATATAATAAGGCCTTTATAAAGTTTTAATTTAACACGATAATTCTCCACATTTAAAATGCTTTCAACCCTCCCGCAATCACACTGGGAAACTTTTGAACGTTTAAAATAGTAAAATTGAAAGAGATAAAATCTATGTAGCAATTTAATTAGCATTTCTAAAGTGAATAAGAATTTATTTTAATTTAAATGGCTTGTGGAGAGTCTTTGGTATGTCTGGGGTCGAATGTTCATATCTGATTAAAAGTAAAAGAGTAAAGTAACAGCTTATTTTCAAAAAGTCCCACTGCTGGGCAAAGGCCTCCTCTATGCAGAGGGTATAGGCGGCCCCATTGCGGATTGGCGAACTTCACATATAAGCTGGTTCCCTCACGATGTTTTCCTTCACCGATGAGTACTTGGTAAATCATATTTGATTATTCTAATGCAATTTATTATTCGACAAGCTACTCCCCT
The DNA here is from genome assembly GCA_018247855.1 of Graphium androcles. Taxonomy (NCBI): domain Eukaryota; kingdom Metazoa; phylum Arthropoda; class Insecta; order Lepidoptera; family Papilionidae; genus Graphium; species Graphium androcles. The sequence continues at coordinate 5,332 of DWHK01002229.1, forward strand.
GCATTACATCCTCATATATTTTTTTTGTTTAAAACCCGTATTGTATGTTAATCCTGCTAATAAACTAAACTACTAAGCCCGTGTGTCAAATTTAAATCTATTCATCAGTTTTTGCATGATTGAGACAGGTAAAAAAACAATAAATCAATTGATAGATTAACATTATTTCCAAGGAGGTAGAGCATAACATGCTTCATACAGCTTTTGCTGCACTTTGACGGCCGTACTCGCCCGGGGACGTACCTCCACCCTTCACAGAGCCAGCGTAAAATAAAGTGTGCATGGCTCTTAGGGTTGCCGGATGGCAATACTCCTTCCATAATATAATCCTAACCCATATTTCCATTATCCTGTTTTATCCATTTACCAAGGCTAGCAACGCATACGCAACTCTTCGGATGTTGTGTGTTCATGGGCGACGGGATCACTTAACATTAGGTAAACCGTCTGCTCGCTTGCCAACTTTTCCTATAAAAAAAAATATTAATGTCTTTTAAACCAATTACATTTAGAACAATCTCCATCAGACAGATTTAATATTAAATATATTACCCCTGTTAGCATTACCTCTGTTATTGTGATTAAAATTAGGTTAATTTTTAATAAGTATAGCATACGTGCTTTCCATATCAGTTTCGTGGAATAATTATAAATTACATCAAATTCTAAACACCACTTAGCACTAGGTGAACTACTTGATAACTGGAAGTGGTGTTCTTAAACAACAGGAAAAAATATAATTCGACATATTCAAATATACATAGATATGTTCATATATGTAAAGATCCTCATAGTTCTTTTATGTTGCCCAAATACTATTAAACTGGAAGCGATCCGTTCTACAGAGAATGCTGGTATTATAAATATAAAACCTAAGACGGAGATGATTTTTCAACTCAGTTTAAAGAGTCTCATATCTTGTTGTCCTGGTACAATCGAATTACCAACTGCCTTCTTGGCCTAGTGGTAAAGGGCCATGCTTTACAGATCGAAGGTTGTCGGTTCAGGTCCCGCGGGGAGACATGATTTGTGTTGTTGTTTCATAGTTGGGTTAGAGCAATGCCGGCTGATCCTAAAATTACGACGATCCATACGTTGGATGGGCATGTAAAAAGTTGGTCCTGCGCCTGATCTCTCTCCGTCAGATATCCCATCGGACTATGAGAGTAAAAGAACAGAGAGTGCACTTGTGTACGCATACGCAACTCTTCGGATGTCGTGTGTTCATGGGCGACGGGATCACTTAACATTAAGTAAGCGTAAGCTTGTGCGCTATAAATATCTCCTGCGGAGTAGAATGACTTTTAAGTAGTTTGGTCGCCGTGGTCGAAATTCGGCCTTATCATTACTTCATTAAAGGTGGTCTATTTGATAACTTTTATTATTGTAAAAGGTGGCAGGCTAGCTAAATGTTTTAACTGTGCTTATGTCAAATGTCAAACAATAATGGTTACCAATTGCATATTACACAATCTAATGTCCTTGGAAAAAGTGGAAGGGGGATTTTACAAGATTGGAATGGGTGAATATCGTGAAAATGAGAGAGAGAAAGAATAAATATAAGCCGGCACCAACACACCAAACAAAATGTAGAAGCTCAAGTTTTTTTTTCGTCAGCTTAGTGTGCACGGCACTTGTCGAAATTAACGGTAGTTAATACTAACTACTTGATAATTCAATGATCAAGATACTCGGCTGCAATGATACCGTCCCGTAACTCTGTTATCCTAGTACTGTATCAATCAAACAAGCTCATCCCTATGTTTAAAACAACTAAGTTGTTGCATATCAGGCTAGAAAAGTATAAACAGGGTTTGTCCCTCTGGCCAGAGGAGACCTTTGCCCAGCACTGGGAAAAATTGAAAATGAAATGTTACTTTACATTGTTGTGTACCTCCAACTAGACACAACGTGTCGCTTAACTAAATGCGTAGCGTAAAGCCTAGAAAAGTATAGGCAAGCTTTCATACATCACACTGCTGTAGTAGCTGTATTTTGGAACCCTGGTACTAATGGATCAACTAGTTAGTAATATGTTGCCTTGGTACTATGTACGAGATTATCTACTTAACCCGTAAATGTGATTTTCGTACAACATACCGTAGATACACGTTATGGTTATATCCAACCAGACTATATAAAAGTATGGGTAGTTTCTTCCGATTTTCACACAGCCGCAATAGCTATATTCTGTTACCCTGGTACTAAAGGATCATCTACTTCAACCATGGATGAACATTTCTACAACATACAATAGAAACTCATCATCTCTTGTCTGGTTGGATCAGATCAACTCTTCAGATGTGTGTGTCCATGGGCGACGGAATCACTTAACATCAGGTGAACCGTCTGCTCGTTTGCCAACCTTTCCTATAAAAAAATATCTCTTATGTGACGTAGACGAAGTTGCGCCAGTCAGCTCCAACTATATAAAAGATAATCTACTTAATCCATAAATAGGTCTTCCGTACAGCATACCGCATATAGATACACACAATTGTACATCCAACCAGACGATGGATCGCTTCCATTCAACTGCAAGGGGCGATCGATCGTCAAGTGCATCCCGGCTCCATTGTCCGCCAATTGACGGCGTTATTGCCGTCAACGGGCCAACAATGGGACCGTGGCGTCCGTGGCCCTATCCGAGGGAGCCCTTGTTAACCGCGGTATTCGTTCGCCTTTTCAATGATAACGAGCGCAATGGAATAATAATATTAGTGTGCGCTCATTTTAGGGTACCGCCGGAAGTGTATTGGAACCATTTCTTTTATGTCTATAATCTCCGTTATACTATATAGCATGAGATGAATAGTTCTGTTTATAACACTACTAGATTGAGAACTGCCCCCGTGGCCTAGTGGCATAGGGCCGTGCTTTACAAACCGGAGGTCGTGGGTTCGAATCTCGCGGGGGGCAATAATTTGTGTTGTTGTTCCTTAGTTGGGTTAGAGCAATGCGGGCTGATCACCGGATTGTCTGAAAATAAGGATGATCCGTGCGTCAGATTGACGTGTAAGAAGTCGGTCCTGCGCCTGACCTCTATCCGGTCGTGTCGAATATCCGTCCCATCGGGCTATGACTGTAAAGGAACAAAGAGTGCACCTGTGTCTGCGCGTACAATTGTGCACTATGATATTTCCTGCGCAGTTGGCTGATCTCTTATTTGATAGGCCGCCGTGGCCGAAATTCGGTGAGGAGGACTTTAACACTACTAGATCTTATTCTACCTAGATATATTTCCAAAGAACCATGGGTCGACTCGGGTTTTTGAACAGAGCGACTAGCATCTGACCTCTACAAACTAAAGGAGTAAACTGTATTCGAAGACTGGATTAGCTGACTGGATATTTGATGGCACATACCACAACCACTCGGCTCAGGCACTCGGATCATAAGCCAGTATTACCCAATTCCAGCTAGGAACCGACAGCAAAATCATTGTCCCCGCGCGGGACTCGAACCCACGACCTTTCTTTTTGTAAAGCAAGGGTTTATACCACTAGGTTACGGAGGCAGTTACCTTATAAATATTACAAATGTAAAAGTTTGTAGGTTTGTTACTCCATGACGCAAAAACGGATGAATAGATTTCGATAATATTTGACACAAGGACAGTTTATTAGTTGGATTAACATATAAAATGGATTTGGACAATTACAAATAAAAAAATAATGTGGGTAAAGCCGCGGGCATCAGTTAGTTATATATAAATGATTTAACAAACAACTTGTCGTTGTTCATACAAATTTCTTATTGAAGAAGTTTTTGAACACAATATAATATTATAAATAACTAGTAGTGCGCCCCGAATTTGGACCTCGCCATTAAATTGTTTACATTTATTTCAATATCTCTTAAACAACAGAACCGATATTGAGGCCCAACGAACTTAAAAATTGTACTAATATTACCTACATGTATTCCAAGTTTCATTTAAATCGGAGCACTGGTTTGAGAGTTAACGCGTTACATATATGCATCCATATATACATGCATACATACATACGTACATACGAAAATAAAATGCGTTTTGCTCGCTCGGTCAACAAAGTAATAAATTGGGCATAAATACATATAATAGGTTCTCTTTAAATTTTTTTTATAAAAGAAAATAGGGAAGTCACTTCATATAGGTATATTTTGATGCATAATATATAAATATATTTAAGCACGGACCCTACGTTATGCGGAGAAGGTAACGATCATCAGACCGTTTGGGACACGCAGAGGTCCTGCACTGGTAGAGGAAAAACCCGAAAATCAAATTACAACCATTCTATGCGGAATTTCTACGTGAAAAACTTAATGGTACGGAACCCTTAGACATTAGTTCCACTTGCGCTTTATCTTTTTATTATTAGGGGTGTTCCGTGGGATATGAAATGAATGCATTTGTTTAGAATTTTTAACAATAGATTAAATGCATCGAGCGTGAATAATATTAAAGGCATCCTATTATGAAATAAATTGCTGTCTAACTTATTATGTAGATATATATTGTTTAATATAGAAGATTATTCATAGGACAGAGTTTATGGGTGATAAAGAAGTCAGTTGTTTATCCGTACATTCATAAACTGAACCGGAAAATATAAAATATGTAACTATTATAACAAAATATTTTTTTTTATTACTAGTAGTTCGCCACGAACTTGGACCTCGCCATTATATTGTTTACATTTATTTCAATATCTCTTAAACAACAGAACCGATGTCGATGTCAGTGTTGAATTTAACAGAAGCGGTGACAGATCGACTGGAATTACTTAGTAAAGAACTAATCGCGGAATTGTCTACCTTAGCTAACTCGGCTAACCTG
>DWHK01002230.1:0-10151 GCA_018247855.1 Graphium androcles
ACGTTTGTGTGTTAAAGGTTATTATAATATTAATGATTATCTAAATGATAGCACACCCTGGTAATGAACTGCTCGCTTTAGGCTTTTTCAAATGAAATTTATTGTATGTTTATTTTATAAAATGATATTGAAAAAAAAATTCTTAACAAATATATTAGTCCCGCTGAGTTTCTTATTTTAGCTTTACTTTTCGAACCGGTGGTAGTTTTTTTTGACAATCAATAAGTAAGTGTCAACATTTCTATATTGAATAAAGATATTTTTTGAATTTGAATTAATTTAACCTCTCATCAGTTTTAACGATATTTAACAGGTTATCAATGGTATACACCATAATATCAAGGAATTTGAGTGTCTTATTTTGATGCTGTTTTTATGTAAATTTTAAAGACAGGTGATTATTTAAAAACAGGGGTTATTTATAAATACATTCTCCTAAGACGGAGGTAACCGATTTTTCATTAATGATCCCACAAAACCTTTTTCTTTCAGAATAGATTTCAATGATTCTTTAAAAAAAATCAAACCACACGATAAATTTAGTGACAAAATAGTTAAAAGACAGGACAATTTAATATTATTTTAATATAGTTATTGATTGATTATATAAGTTACAACATGAAAAGAAATAATCCAGTATGTACTTTAAATTTTGTGATCAATTGTGGCAACTACCAACACCACCATTATTAAAACCGTATTTCCTGTATCAAAAAATAAGTATAAACGTCATCACAGAAGAAACGAAGATCAAAGTTAAAGCAATCTATTTTAATTAACCCCTGTTTAATTACAATAGACGTATAAAAATTACTTATTAAGTAATATCTGTAAAGCAAACCTTATAAAATACTGTTGTAAAACTCCAGCTGTCATACTTAGGAAGTAATATTTATTCAGAACGCAATTTCATTTCTATATAAACTTTTACGGCCTCCTAATTTATGTCGATAATAACATGAACTCTAAATTTTCCCTACACACCTAATCGATTTATTTCTTCATTTCTCTATCATATACAACAATTAAGTAGTTTTGGGAAGATTAATAAGGACTTCTATGCAAACTTTAACGCGGTATGGTAATTTTTTACGTGATAACGTCTTTTAAATCGATGAACACAGGCTGCACGCATGACAAAGTGTCAGGTTCCACCTGAGCCGAGCGTGCCAGCGATAGAGAGGCACGATCGGCCTGACCGTTCGGCTTGTGACGCATCTACGAGTATTTCTCTTCCTTTCCATAGTCTCTCTGATGCGTCCGAGTAGAAGAGAGACAGCGGCAGCACACACCCTACACGTGACTAGTTTTATCAACTGATTAGAAAGTGAAGTGAAAAGTTATCACAGAAAATTATCGTCCGTAAACCAGACAACCATTTTTTTTTTCAATGTAATGAGTCCACATGTAATGAAGACGACTTTGCTAATGCTACGGTAATGGATTTTTTATTTAGGATCTATTTGCGAGTAATAGAGATAGACGGGATAATCTGGATAATCTTTTTTGCAGGCTCTTTTGACATTTTAAATAGATAAATTAACTTAGAATTATGTACTTAACCTACTTAACTCACTTATGAGGTCATATATATACGGCCTCTAACAAACAATAAATATTTTTTCATAATCGTAATTACCGTTTATTTTTGCAGCTCATCCTTATTTTTCGTATATAGAACATTTTTGAAGGTATTACAAAATATTAAATATTTTTACGGTTTAACTACTATTATCTGTACTGCGTGCCCGCTCATTAAAAATGCTCATTGTCAAGATTATATGTAAACATGTGCATAAAGTCTGTATATGCAAGAACATTTTAAATAAAAAAAGATGTTCCTTTTTATCATTTTGAATGATGTAAGATATATAATAACCAAGGAAATAACTAATTAGTTATTTCCCTGGTATTGATAAATTGAAATAGGAATATAACTGTCACTTCTTATCCTAGAGTATACATAAGTATCTGGTACATATCTATAATCTAATCTCCTTACCCTTCAGGCTTCTCGCTCCCTGTATCTTCGGTAAGATACAATTTTTGAAAATTTTGCATTCAACGTAGTGAAAATTCAACTGTATTAAGCCAAATTCTAAGTCTCCAAGTACACCGTGTCGCAAGTCCATGTCAAGTTTATAGGGACTTTGACATTTGACAAAAAAGACGCCTTTATAGTCTCCGAAATAATTATTTTTTCAGAGATGTAGATCAATGTAAAACGGAAACATTCACAAGTGGTTCTTACGTACAATCCTTAAATGGTTGACATCTTTATTTCGCTCGTATTCTTATTGATTTTTATCGCATTAGTTTTTTGAACATAACAAGATCAATGTATATTTTTAAAGAAATATATCTGTGCTGAACTCTGATCTTAACATTTTATAAGAAAGTGGCAAAATGAAAAATGATTCACATAATTATTGCAATATAGCACTCGTAAAATTGTGTATTATACCATACTCCAATCTTTGGAGTTTTAGTCAAACCGTCTATGATAACGTGCAAACATTTGTCGAAATATTTTCCCTAAAGAGTCTGCTCATTTCTGCAAAAGAAGATTGTTTTGTGGCTTTTATTTATTTGTAAACAATAACTTATTTGTATTATTAAGCTTATATTAAAATAAAAACTGATATGAATGTCATAATCCTAGTCACAAAGATCCATTTCAATATTAGAGAAGTTTGTAAAAACATAATCATATTTACCTGAGGTTAAATTTTGTTCCCACAAATAAAATTAAGGTGATGTCGCACACATCACACATACAACATATACAACATTCCAACAAAGAATAGCTTAAGGCAATCAAGTCCCTGCTCTGTTGTAATAACAGCTATTATTCCTCGATTAAGAAGTGTTGGGGCACCCCGAAGATGTCTCAAGCATTTACACTCCCCAATATAACATTAACGATGCAAACGGCTTTAGATTGAGTCTCAGTTTGCTCAGGATAATTGACTGGACGACGGATATGCGTAATGACTAATGACACTAGGGAGGTAATAGCAAGCAGTGATTACGTGACCCACTCTATTGGTTTTTTTAATAAAAAAAGACCGAGTATTATGTTTTGGCCGAGAATTGAAGAATCTTCGCAAAAAAGTCCTGTCAAGTTGAGACTAAGGTTTTAATAATAAGTTAATAGCAGTGATAATATGCAGAGCTTTATAACAAAATATTAGTAAATTTACTAAATAATATTATTTTTACTTCACTTAAATTTTAACTGATGTTACAATCAGAAGTTGGAGTGGCCGGTTAAAACACTTGCACAATAGTACAATTTATATATTTTCCGGCAACGTCACTACATAGCGATGTACAATGAAAAAGAGACCTTACTATGCACCTACCGTCCTTTTATATCATTCAGTAAGAAGTCGCTGTGTTGCTTTATGAAAAATTATTGTACAATGACTAATATATTTATCGATTCCAATATTATTGTTAACAATACCATATCTTAAATAATATAAGTGAGTTATAGAAAAGTAATACTTACCAATAAAAGAGTTGGGTATACTACATCCGGTATGGTGTTGCCATGTGTTGTTTACATTGACCGTTTAAAAAATAAAATATGTTTAAATTCTTTCAATATTACTGATTAGGCCTTGGTATTATTTTAATCTATTGATCAATATAATAGTATTATAGGTAAAACACATATTAAATTAGATATAATCGCCTTGCAGTGTATTCATTTAATTACAAAGCAGCTTCTGTTAGTTGCAAACCTTTAAAAAACTTAAACGAAGCTGTGACGGAAAGAGCAGAAAGTGGAACATAATCCACCTCAGGTTTGAATGACAATCGTATTTATAAATGAACTTTATAATTTTATGACATTCGCCTTATATGATTGGATATTTCTGTACTTGATTCGCAACGAAACGTTCACCACAAATCGCGTTCGCTGTTTGTAAGTAACAAGACCAAACATCGCTTTAATACGCGACGCTTAAACTCACATTAGTTAAGGCCAAAGGTTCTTGTAGTGTCCCACGGCAGCTTGATACCCACGCAAGTACATTTGCCTTTTTAATTAAATGACAGGTGGTAAAGCGTAACATCCTTCATACAGCTTTTGCTGTACTTCTACGGCCGCGCTCGCCCGGGGAGGTCCTACCACACTTCACAGAGTCAGCATAAAATAAAATATGCATGGCTCTTGGAGTTGCCAGATGGCCATTCCTCCTTGTTTTACCACTTCTTTCGCACTAAATGCTTATATAATCCTAACCTATCCCTACCCTTGTAGAGTTTTATTTCTGTTTTATCCAAAGCCATGGGCGACGGTATTACTTAACATCAGGTGAACATTCTACTCGCTTGCCAATCTTTTCTATAAAAAAAATTATCACGTAGCACGTGATGGTGCTTGTACGGCGACTTATGATTTCTAGAGACTTTAGGAAAATATCTATCTATCGGTTTGAATTCGCACTAAATAATTGAGGCAAGGAGGTATAGTCTGATATAGTCTAGTTTTCAGACGATTCGCTATCATAAACCTATCAACTTACGGGTTAAGTGCAACAGCAGCTTAGAAGGAGTCCCATTTTGTTACCCCCTTGACAACTCAATGCTGTTATTTCTCAATGTTTAGATTAGACTCATATAAATATTTTAAATTAAACAACATTACGGATTTTTTCGTGGTTTATTTTTAAATTTTATAACCCGACGTTTCGAATCCTTTACAGCATTCATAGTCACGGGTAGGACTGTCCTAAACGAAAAAATCCGTAAAGTTGTTTAATTTATAACGGGCAATAGAAGTGATATCTTGTTACTTAGATCCGTGTTTCAGTATTAAAAATAATTTGGTTTAATAAGTAAACCAATATACTAAAACTACCCAGTTGACGACATTGAAATTCGAATCCTTAACAGCAACGTTATTGTTCTAACATTCATTTATTAAACCATTACCGACATTGTCCAGATGGAACGACGCAGTAACCCGGTAGCACGCGAGCTATTTAGACCTTATTGTGCACATTTTTCGCAAAGATAAACGACTCGCATAGTTTATTACGCGGCCAACGGTGCCCAAGTTATTATTACATATTTGTCGTCGGACAAGCTCGTTGCGGATTTACTGCGCGGAATGAAAAAGTTGCGTTGCGGCCAAAACGCCCGTAGTTCGGACCTCTTATTTAAGAGCGACCCTCATAAACAAAACTACGTAGCTTGTAGCCAGCAATTGGCAAAACACGAATAGAGGAAGCTTATTAAATATTGCTCAGCTTTATGCACATATATATTTCGCTATATTTCATGCGTGTGTTGTATATAATACGTTATTTAATAAATCGCCTTCGCATTAAAATGTATACTACCGTTTCGATCCTTTACAGTGTTCATTGGTACGGAACAGATTATTATCAAAAAAATCTTGATATTTTGATATTATTGACAGAACAGTCATTGGTATTTAGCGTACATATTACATTGATTTCTAATGTTTTTTTTTTAATTTTTATATTAAACTTTATGTTTTTGGTATGTATTAACTGTGGTATATCTAGTTTATAATAATTGTGTAGCATCGCGAATAAAAATAATACCTTTTTAGCAACAAGATGGTTTGGTTGATAATATTTGGTTCTACTTCATTGTATTTATTTACAGTACACAAAACAGCTTAGGAGCCTTTTAGAGTACGTAGTGTGATCGAGTGTTTAAAGCCAAAATTGGGTTTGCGAGTCATATTCGGGTTCACCAAAGGAACAAATAACAGGGTCGTCGTTGTCGGATACAAGGAGATCATCATTATTAAAGGTCATTGAATTGAACATACCCAATAAACATACCGAATCTTACAATACTATATCCTTGATGATGATATTTCAAAGTCTGCTAAACTTTTCAAACATTGCAATTGCATACAGTTAAACTAATTATCTTACCATATAAAAAAAATAGCAGATGACAATGGAAGCAAGTGATTCACTTCATGTTGGTTAATTAAAAATAAGTAAAGAATATTCTCGTGAAGGTCACCAACTTAAGGTCTTGTGGTCTTAAGGTGGTAGAGCATACCATCCTTCATACAGCTTTTGCTGCACGTCTACGGCGGCACTCGCCCGGGGAAGTACCACCGCCCTTCACAGAGCCAACATAAAATAAAGTGTGCATGGTTCTTAGGGTTGCCGGATGCCCATTCCTACCATCTTCTCGAACCACTCCTTCCCCACCAAATCTTTAATATAATCCTAACCCATCCTACTCTATAACCTGTTTCATTCAATTTTCAAGGCTGGCAACGCACACGCAACTCTTTGGATGTTGTTTGTGTCCATGGGCGACGGGATCACTTAACATCCAAGGAACTGTCTGCTCGCTTGCCAACCTTTCCAATAAAAAAAAAGCTCTTGCATCTGTCGTGTTTATATTAAGGTCCATGGGCAGTGATGATCAGCTGCTCATTGCCTCCTCTTTTACCTTGAAAAACAGACCTCTTGTAACTAAGTGCATAAGTAATTTATATACCTTTTATCGTACCGATTTATTTTAAATTACACGCAATCGGCCCATACATGAAATATCTTAATTTATGGTTGGTTTTGGATGAAAATTTAATGAAAATTCATAGTCAGCTTCATAAAAAACATTTCATCTTTCACGTTGATTTAAAACAACCCAGTGATGCTGCAAACAAGCATTGATGGGCAACATCGTAGTCAATACGTTTTAATTCCCACAGTTTATTTTTTGAGCAAAATTTACTCCGAAAAATTCGCAATTAAACCGACGCTTAATTAAAAAATAACAAAAACAAATTAGGCTCCGTGTCGAACGAGGTTTTATTTAAAACGACGCGACTGAACACTATTTATATTGCTGACTTGTTACGAATTTTAAACAAAACGTTTCGTTAATTTTTATTGGAACCGACAGAGTTGGACGGGACGCAGAATATTGTTTTTTTATCATTTAAGGTCGACCATAAAGGGCAATTATAATTATCAGACCGAATTGTAGTTCTGCTAACTTTTATGCTTAGGCTACGGCTTACATTCTTAAATTATAAGAATTGTCCATTAGTTTTGTTTTGGTTATTAATATTGGTCCTGCACGGTCAATATGTATATACTTTTTGATACTTGAAATGTTTAACTTAACTCATGAAGATAGCAATACACTTAAAATCTTTTTAAGTGTATTGCTATCTTCTCAAGATATATGAGTTAAGAGCGTTCAAATACATAATAACTCGCATAGATTAGCAGTTTTTTAAACCGACATCGTTTCCGACCACTTTCGTTTATGACTTTTTATGACACTTTATGTAAAAGGTTTAAATATTTTCTTATCTTTTATCTCATAATCTACTTTAATTAAATAGATGACAATCATAATCATCGTATAGGAGAAATAATAGGTTGTTACGTAATAAGAAATAAGACATTAAAGTTATTGACAAATTAATAATTTGTCGATTGATTTTATTAATGTACATTATTTTAAGGTATAGTCCCAATCCCTAAGTTCAAATGTTCAAAAAATGTTTTTGTATAATATATAATATTGCAATTTTTGTTTTAATAAGTAAATATATACGACGTAGGCACATTATACATGTTTGGCAGCGGACTAAATATCCGCTATGTGTCATAAACAAATTGAATTGCTGCTAGTAAATTGGTATGGATCCCTTTCCGCATTTGTTTCCTGTTGGGGTCTTTGATCTCCCTAGTTTGTCACTATCATTGGATGGGGAACAGGGGACGGCCGTACTGCAGATTCTCTATTTATACAGCATTAAAATCTACAGACTCTGTTTGATAAGATTACTTGTTTCCACAATAATAATAATAATTTCCACAATAGGATTTAAATGAATGACTCGACATTGTTTGGATAATATTTAAAAAGGTCGAGTCAAAGATGGATTTTATGTAAGAAACGTAATATTATAATAATGCTGATTTATTCGATAGTAAAAAAGTTGCCGTCACCATGAGATATTTATTTCCAGTTATAATAGGAATAAGTGTCGTATGACAAAGGTCATCATATAAAATGTAGATAGTAAATTTGTTTATTCTATATTTTTATATTACAAAAAATGTGCACCCTTATAACAAGTAAAAGTGGACTGGTAAATTACAGTAAATAAATAATAGCATACACAGGTTCACCTATCCTCTTACGAGTATTTTCGTTTCCGATGAACTAACACTACCGAAAAGAATCGGGGGTGGAGCGCCCCAATTAACCAAACTAAGGTGTGTTTACCTCGCGATTCGAACGATGGCCTTCGTTCAGTAAAGTGTACAGGCAGGAAGTGTAAAGGTCGACACTAGTATATGATCTATAGTACTATATTTAAATCAGATATCGCAATACCTCATAAATCCAACACTATTTTTATGAAATCACGCAAAATAGTAACTCGCGGTATAACGAGTGTAGGTTTAATTTTATCCAATTTTTCTTTTGCGTCAAATCGAAGGTATAGAGGTGGCCCCATGCCATTCCTATTGACTGCACGAACAAACGGACGCGCGCAAACTTCACGGTGGTCCACCATTGTCAACGGATGTAGTGGTTATCAGCCATCGGTGGTTATGACGCAGCTACCCAATGCAGGACAAAGGCTGTGTCGACTTTTATCGGACTATCTCTGACACCGTGGCATATTCATGCATTATACCATTGACTCAATAGTGCATTGTCTTGCTCGAATTACGTAAATTGCGCCTTGTTTATAGGCTATGAGGTTCTCTTTTCGTTTGGACGATGGACTGTTATTGAAATGACTGCTGACGACTTATTGGCACAGTGGCAAACATCGTGGATTATGTCGCAGAGTTCGTGGGTTTAGAGGACAATCTTTGCTTCCGTTCTGAGAAAACAGGAAGCGTTATGAGGTTAACGTGTTTGTCTGTGATAAAGTATCTATAAAATTACTTATCAATAGTAGGTCGCTGCGAACTTGAACCTCGCGATTATTTTGTTTCACATTTATTTTAATGTCTCTTAAACTACTGATCCAATTTTGATACCCAAATGAACTTAAAAATTGTACTAATATTACCTACATATATTCCAAGTTTCATTTAAATTGGAGCACTGGTTCGAGAGTTTTCGCGTTACATACATACACGAAATGCATTTTCGCCCCAACTGTAATTGTAAACCTCACTCGCTTCGCTCGCTCAGTCAATAAAACTCCTACCACGTGAACGTAATTTGATATAGCTTCTTTTATCGTTCGAAAGGTAACTTAATCGAGTGTTCTTATCTATGATTTATTAAACTTTGTTGAATCGTTTCAAATCTACGGCTTAGTAAGTGAGTACTCAGTCAAGGTATTTTGTAAATTTCTTATATATCCTTGTGTGTTGTGATCACCACATTTCGTGTAGTTTACACAAGCTTTATTAAAAAATCTGATGAAATGCAACAGCTGGTCACAGGGACATATTTTCGTTTAGCTCGTTGTGTACAGCTTCGCGAGCGCATGGAAATGGGACAATCTGTGCTGTATAATAACGCTCGCGGTGCAAATGGCACGTTCCAGCGCGAATATTTTTCCTAACGCGCCATTTTGTTTACATACGATCTGCAACAGCCCGCGTATGTTACCGCTATGGTGGTTCTAACATGTTCATTCGTTGGGTTTATCAGGTTTATCAGGCTGATTTGAATGATAGGAGACATTGTAGTATGAATTGAAAATTCACTTTTAATTCAAATTAAATATTAGGAAGATATAATCCGCAAGTACATAAAGCGTATTTAGCTATTTTTTAACCTACTTCAAAAATAAGGAGGTGTTTCAATTCGACCGTATATTTTTTATGTGTGTTGCAACGATTATTGTAAACGACTAAAGTTATCCACTTTAGTCGTTTTTGAACCGATTTTGATGATTCTTCTTTTGGAAAGGATATCCTAAGTGTGGTCCCATAAAATTTTCATAAAAATCGTTTTTCAAAGTTTATTTTTGAAATTAAAATAACGGAAAAATATGCCACGAAAGTACACTGCTAAGGAGTTTGAAGTCGGTTTTTTTTATTTTGTGTCATAATAATCTTGTCATTGTTTGTAAACGCGTAATAAACTATTATATTTGAAATTCAAGGAACCTCTTCTTGGAGATAAACTACTACTACTTCAAGTAA
>DWHK01002231.1:0-10151 GCA_018247855.1 Graphium androcles
GTATAAAGTAGAACAATATTTGAAAGATTGAATTCCTAACTGAACATGCTACTAGGTATAATTGGCGCCATATATGATTAAACGATGTCAAAAACCCAAATTATATATAACAAGACAATCATCATAGAAAGGGAGTTCATAGTGTTGAATCATAAATATTTCCGCATTGATATATTTTTAGGGAGTAGCTTCATCTCAAAGAAGATAGATGTAAGAAGTGAAAAATATGTGTAAAAAGTTTTGCAAGCAGAGAAGTTTTGATTTACGATCTGATAATAATTTTACGATTGGGATTTGACGTTATAACACAAGAAATTTATGCGTTTATGATGACTTTGCTTGAATAGAATGTAAGGAAACACGAATTTACTAAATCCCGAGTACAGGAATAAATATATATTAACATAGTATCTATAATCGTAGTAAGCCATGAATTGATAAATACGAAACGTGTACAAGAACAGAGATATAGAAAAGTAGTGTTAAAACATATAACGGGCCAAAATAACAAAAGTTGGGTGATTATGAAGTATAATAAATATAGACGGTAAATATCACAGGTTTATGAAAGTATTTGCACCTACAATGTTAATACAAACTTTAAGACAAAGTATCGCATAAATGAAAACTTAGGTCAAATAGTAAATATTATTAATACAAATTGAACTAAATAATACATATTTACTTAAAACTTCTAAAACCTAATTAGTTACGAAAAACGGCAACTCATTAGCATAAGTTGAAAGGCAATTATAACTTGTCAACCATCTCAAAATTTCACTGAATATTAATATTTAATATAAGTGAAACTTAAGCGCATATTAACTACGAAGGGTCTTATATAAAACGTGTCTTACGTAATTACAAAGTTACATCGTCGTTACGTGAAATTATTATTAATACGTGAAAAGGAACGTACTTAACGTCAAAAAAATGAGGCGCTTTGAGCTGTTACCATGATGGATCGAAGTGGGAGTTATTCAAAATCGGTTAAAGCGGCAGGTGCATCGGCCCACAGACAATAAAGGCGCAAAGATAATCTGGTATTATAATCTGTACAGTAAAATAACGAATTTCACTGGAATTTGTTTCGTTTCGCGCCGACTTGAACCGTTTTTGCGGGCCGTTAGCGAAATGCAAGCGCTTATTTAGTGCCGCTACTCGACAACAGATGGCGTTTAGGATAATTTGTGTCGGAAATTGTAAAGGCCGAATTGATGTGGTGTATAATTGGACGTGTTGTTAAAACGTTCATAATTGTTTTGGAACGCATTGTCCTTTTATAAAAACCTAAATCATTACGCAAATAGCGTTGTTAAATTGATATAAAATTGCTTATTTTATTAAAACAAGCTATTAGAATTAAATTTATTCAGACTGCGTTATTGTATAAAAAAAATGTTTAATACATTTTTATGGTTTATCAAATGCACATTAACACGTTTTAAAAAAGGCGGAAAAAATATTTGTTCGTTTTACATAATACATATTTTTATGTTAAGGTATATTCGCTGATTCTTTAATCGAATATATATTTAACATATATATTCTAAAACAGCATCTTTAAGATATAAGCGTGGAGTTTTTCAACATTATTTATCAACAAAATCTGCCTATACGATTCGGCAGTAATTTAGGTAACTTCAATTTAAAATTAAAGACATGAAAGTTAGTTTAACATAAAGACCTTTAAGTCTAAATCTAAATAAACCAATCTTGTATTTAGCTAACTACACAGATGACATACGTTAATTACATACTCTATCTCCTTTTTACTATACTCTATCCTACTACTACTACTCTTTCTACTCATACCCTATCCTGCTCGTCTCTCTCGTCATCAAATCCTTTAAACTGTCAATGACAAACTCAGTGAGCATTTAACGTCAGATGAACGGGAAACGTTTGCCGTTTTCATTTAAAGAAAAAACAAACACAACACACCAGTAAAAGTAAATTCAGTGAGAGGGGATCAAATGAGCGATTTTCCACCCCAAATTGCGTTCGATCGGAATCGTCGCCAAGGTTACAACAGGTGTGACGTAGTTAGGCTTAGGTTGCAACGGGGTGGGGGTGACCGGCAAATTGGCCAGAAAGACTCTCTTTACCAAGCGATTGCTTATTTATGGCGCTCCAATCGGATTCTGATTTATACTTGAGGTTCGGTCTCGTTAATGGCCAATTATGTAGAGATTCGATGTAGAGTATACGTTTTCTTTGAAAGGATTAATTTAATCTGTCTTTTTAGTACATTTCACTGCTACGTAATTGACCGAGCGAGCGAGGCGAGTGAGGTAAACAATTAGAGTTGGGGCGAAAACACATTTTATGTATGTATTTATGTATGTGTGTAGGTATGGCTCGCGATAACTCTCAAACCAGTGCTCCAATTTAAATAAAATTCGGAATATATGTAGGTAATATTAGTACAATTTTTAAGTTCGTTGTTCATCAAAATCGGTTTAGTAGTTTTTATGGTATTTAAATAAATGTGAAAATTTTTCAATAAAGAAAATAAAAGTTCATGGCGAAGTACTAGTATTTATAATTATTTCTTGCGTAGGTGATTTCATTATTTTATTCTTTGCAATATGAACATATTTGTATAATGTTATTTTTTTGGTGCTAGATAACAATTATTAAAGGTAACGTTTTTTTCTAAATCGCTTCTATGCTTTAGATATTATAAGGTATAGCATATTTAGTCAATAACAGCATAAAAATATACGTTTTATACTTTAAGAAATTGAATTAAATCGTAAGAAAATAATGCAAAAGTACTGCGAAAGTTTAAATATATGCCACATATCATTTTCTAAATATATTTACCGACCCAACCAATAGCAGGCAACTCGTACCGAGTGACTGTATA
This sequence comes from Graphium androcles, assembly GCA_018247855.1. Lineage (NCBI taxonomy): Eukaryota > Metazoa > Arthropoda > Insecta > Lepidoptera > Papilionidae > Graphium > Graphium androcles. The sequence continues at coordinate 2,873 of DWHK01002231.1, forward strand.
GAATCAAAACTCAATTATATCGAGACGGGTCCGTCTGTCTGAGTGTATTGTTTAACGGGCGAGGACGCGGGGCTTTGTGCCGACGGAAGCTCGATTCAGCGCAATCGAGCGGTGACGCGGTGCGCGCATAGTTTAGCGCTTCGTGCAACTGGTTGCGGCGCTACTGTGCAAAACTGTTGGAGGTAAATGAATATTGCGAGGGAAAATATTGGATATGACTTTATGCTATTTAGTTACTCTGTACATTAGTAGTATGATGTTGTAGTATTTGGTCCATCCTGGTTAGGATTATTTTAAGGATTCGGAGAGGAGAAGAGTGAGAAAAAATGAGGTTAGGAATAGCCATCCGGCAACCCTGAGAGCCATGCATACTTTATTTTATGCTGGCTTCGTGTGGGGTAGTGGTTCCTCCCCGGGCGGGCGCGACCGTAGAAGTGCAGCAAAAGCTGTATGAAGGATACTATGTTCTACCACATCACCAAAAGTTGATGTTGTAGTCTCATCTCAGTGTTTCTAATAATTAAATAATTTCAACCAAATTCTTAATATAACCCTGACCCCTTACTCTTTAACCCGCTTTATCCAATTTCCAAGGTTGGCAACGCACATACAACTCTTCGGATGTTGTGTCCATGGGCGACGGGATCACTTAACATCAGGTGAACCGTCTGCTCGCTTGCCAACGTTTCCCTATAAAAAAATTATCTGCGCGAATCTATAGGTACAATATAACTTGTTTTGTTGATTATTAACATATTATTATAATTAACTGCTCAGCTCCTAAGAGTCGTTGCGTGATGCTGGGTAATTTAATTAAGTTGTCTAACCATTATCAAATTTTAAATTTCTGTATATAAAACCTGTCTTTGCTTTAAAGTCCATGTTCTACTCAGACGTGAAAACCTTGGAAAACCCCAACACTTCCATAATAACTAAGAATTGCCAACAGCACCATTGCACTGACTAATGTTTCCACTCCTACAAAACATCGAATAGAATAATAGCTGAAAAGCGTGGCCTCTAGCATATTTGATGGTAATCTCTGGTCATTCGGTGTTCGGTATTGTGGGCCTAATGCATTTATACAAAAATCAAAGTAGCAGACGGTTTAACTCTAAGGAATTATTCTTCTATAACTTAATATTCGAAAGGTTCCATATGCCCATATTATATAAATATGCCGTTCTTCTGTCAACCTCACAAGTATAGTCCTCAGAAGATGGTCCCATGTCTTTTTCTGATTACACTTCACATAACATTTACATTCTAAACTGGTACTTATTCTTCTTTAGGTGTCTCGCTAACTAGTGATTAGTTATTAGCTTACTAAAGTCTTTCTATTCGCTGTCCTTCTCTTCTTTCATATTAACAGGGCTACTTTTCGTTCGTAACACTAATATGTTATGAACTAGGAACAAAGCGCGAAAATCATTGGCATCCTTCGGGATCCATCAATCCCGCGGGGAATCTGTGCGGCGGTCTAATTGAGCAAATTGCGCCGCCTTCCGGCCGCCGCCGGAAGCACGATGCCTCTGACGCACAGCGCTGCGAGAGCTGAGAACAATATATTTTAATGGCCTCAGCCGCTGTGCCCGCGGAAACTGCGGACCGCATTCGAACCTGGGTTATTTAGTGTCAATTGGCGTGCTAACTTATTTGACAGGCAAGTGGACAGCCGGAATCTTTTAGCTAACCTTAGACTGTTTTATTTAGATTTTTATTAGGTTCTTTTCAACCACTACAAACTCTAGTTCTGTTTCGGAAATTAGATCCAAATTTGATAATAACATAATTGATGTTTAAACACGTAGCACATGAAAGACTTCGGTAAAATTTTTGTACTTGATTTGATAATCATCATAACGAGAACTGTCTGTTACATATTTTTTTATATAGAGAAGGGGGCACACGAGCGAGCGGCTTACCTGATGGTAAGCGATCACCGTCACCCATGGACTTCCGCAATACCAGAAGAGTTACAAGAGTTAAAGTAGAAATAGGCTTTCTTCTTGAAGTCGTGTCGATTCGGAAATACCACTGCCGACATTTGATTCAACAGAAATGTCGTGTGTTGTAGAAAATGAGAATAAAATCGCATAGAGGTAGACCAACCATTGAGGTTGTAGTTTAAAGTTGCACAAGAATTTAAATTAACTACCGTGAATTGAAAAAAGCGAGCACCTGACTTGGGCTTCTGGGTAACACTTAGCTACTGTGCAATGCTGCTTGCTCAATCATTTCATCATTGAAGTATTCAAATATTTCAAATAATAACTATCCGATATACTGGTACCATATTCTGTAATCTAGGAAAAAAATACCGTCCCTGAGACTTATCAAAATAACTTTTAGACCACACATGGAATACTGATATCACCTCTGGGCTTGGAGTACCCCTTTACTTCCTCCTTTCATTTGACTACATCCAGCGTCGAGCCACTGGAATCGTCGATGATATAGTTCTTTCCGATCAGCTTGATTCCTTGGTCCTGCGAAGCGACGTTGCGTCTCTTAGCATTCTTTATGGCATTGATCACAGGCGAGTATTTAGAGAAATGTTTCGGATTAATACCTGTTGCTGAGTTCGAGGACCGGACAACGCGATGAAGCACCAAATACCGTGATAATTTGAAGTCGCACAAAAATTTCGGTAACTTGCTATAAATTAAAAAGAACCAGCACCAGACCCAAACAATTAGCTAATGTAAACTTGGTCATTAATTTCATCATTTAAGTATTCAAATACATTAAACAATACCAATCCAATATGGTGGTACCCTATTCTTTCATCCAGAAAAAAATCGTCTCCAAGGATCAGAAAAATAACTTTAGATAGGCCCAGTAGTGCATAGCGTACCGACATGAACAAACTATAATTTGATACTTGGATTACACAGTATAAAACAAATATCCCAAAAAAGCTATCCCCTGAAATCTGAAATCTGTTCTTAGGCACGGTTTTCATTTTTTACGATGATTTTTACTTTTGATGAAGAAAAATAAAATAATAGCAAATCAATATATACGTAATTCGAATAACTGATAATGATAAAAATTTAGGTCATATGTAATTTTACTACAAGAGCCCCTCAAAAAATGTTGCTGCCATGGTAGTGACACAAAATCCAAAGAGGTGTGGAACACTAGCTCCTACTAGTACTAAAGAATGAAAACTCCGGTGAAATAGAATATTACTGAAATAATTGCCAATGAGCAGTATACAGCCACCTCTGATCTGCCACTCTTAAGATTTTTCAAATTTTTCTTTGCCCAGCAGAAAATCCTCTATCAGTCTTATCTTTCCTACTTACATATTTTATTTTATGTCTATACTTTAACTAGGCAAAAAGTTATTCGTTTTCATCTACTCCAAAACGATATAATTGGGTTCACTGCTAATAGTCTCCATAAAAATATTAGGGCCGAAAATAAGAATGAAACATTTTGTTTATAGCGTCCATTTTGGATCGCGCCACGTTATATTATTGAAAAAGGTAAGTGTTTGTGTAGTTACTCAGAAAATTAATCAATTTAAGTTTCATAAAGTATTCGAGATTTTAAACTTCTCCAAATTTACCAGAGTTGTGTTAATAAATCACATTGTGGTAATTTATTAACACGTGTTGATACATAACAATAAACTTATTTAATTTTTCCAGCAAAATAAACAAAAGAACAATATAAAGACAGATGTAAAAAATACAAGGATTTGGCACAAATAACAAAAATAAAATGTAACAAATAGTAAGGTAACATTTACACAAAAAAAAAAAACAACACCAAACCTATTTTTAAATACTGGGATGCTGGATAAATAAGGTTTCAGCTCAGCATTTTGTTGACCCTAGCCAACGCTAGTATTCTGCTGACACCTTTAAATAGCTTGCAGTCAAACAGATGTTTTATATGACATAAATGATTAGAATTATATCATGATACTTACAATAACAATAGCTGTATAAATAGATAGAATAATGTCAATTTTTTGTTTAAATTATTAGACAAAAAAAATTACTTAACTATAATTCGAGGTGGTAGAGCGTAACATCCTTCATAGAAATGTTGCTGCATTTCTACGGCCGCGCTCGCCCGGAGAAGTACCACAACCCTTCACAGAGCCAGCATAAAATGATGTATCCATTGCTCATACGGTTGCCAGATGGCCATTACTACCCTTTTCTTTTCCCACTTCTTTCCCGATCGAATCCTTAATATATTCCTATCCCATACTACGTACAATTTCCAAGGAAGCCAACACACACACAACTCTTTGGATGTTGTGTATGTCCATGGGCGACGAAATCACTAAACATCAGGTGAAGCCTCTGCTCGCTTGCCAACCTTTCCTTTAAACAAACAAAAAAACTATTTCGGCGGCGTTCCGCTGAGCGCTTACAACGCTAGAAATATACCTTCAGCCGTTCCACAAGACGACCGTCATTGTCGAGGTCGCAGCAAGCACGTCATTATTCACGCCTACGCCGAGTTCACAACGACGCATGTAAAGAGCCTAGATCGAGGTAGACATTGAGAAATTTGCAAATTTTGTCGTCTTTCGCCAAATCTGTCCAAGGGAACTTCTGTACGCCATCTTTACCACCTTTGCCCAGTGAGGATGATTCGTTGGCTCATCCTGATAGACAGAAAGCCGATTTGGAGAGAATTCAAATTCAAATTCAATATATGTTTATTCACATTGACGCTTGCGCGTTCTTATGAAAGGTCAAGTTTTACATAAATATTCAAGTTCATAAAGAACCTACCACCAGCTCGGAAAGGCAGATTCTGCTGAGAAGAGCGGGCGAGAAGGTCAGCAGTTGCTCTTTTAAAATTATATTGGTGTACAATTTTTCTTAAGTATACAATAGTCTGATTCACCGAGGTGAGTAACAACAGTACCATTACCACACTTTTGAGTTATCAAAGTACTTTACTTAGAAGTGTATTTTTAATTTTACATTAAAATTGATTAAGAGGTAAGCTTAATATGGACTGTGGAATTTTATTACAAATGCGATCAAATTTACTAGTTCGTTACGATTATTAGAATTACACATTTTTACGACGTTTATATTAACTTTACATGTTTTTTCAATACATTCCATAGTTTCTTCAAGAATGCCTTTTTTTGTTTCAATTAATTGTATTGAATCATGTCCTACGTATGTACATAAGAACTGATTATTATAACAGACTCACCATTATTTTGAACCTTCTTTATTAAAGTAAGCTTGTTATTGCAATATTTTATAATAGGGTCAAAAGTATCATGTAGCAATACAAAAAAATAATTCCAAAGAAGCAAAATAATCTCTCGGCATTATGGACAGTATTCATCAAAGGGCCATTTCAGCATTTTTCTTCTGAAATATCAGACAACTATTGATTTTCGTTCCGAAGGGATGAGGGTGAATTCGCTCAACACCTGAAACGTGCGATCCTTTGTTTCAGACACGTCTCGATGATTACTCCCGCCGTGATTCGGGACAAGATGTCAACGAGGGAAGCGTGCCGCGTGATCCGGGAATTTTCGGATAGAATGAGGAATTTGTAAGCACACAAATGGATATCGATGAGAAAGTCTCGGGTCCGGGGGGCGCCTCGCAGAAGAACTGGACGCATTTGAACACCAGCAATGAGCTGCCTTTGGAGATGCGCTTCAATCATGGACACATGGTTTCCATTACGGTGTACACTGTGCTGATGATAATATCGGCGACGGGTAACCTGACGGTGCTGACGCAACTATTGAAGAGACGACGGGCGGCCCGTGCGAGCAGATTGGACGTTCTACTTATGCATTTAGCTGTAGCTGATCTTATGGTAAGATTTCTGAAGGTGTTCTTTTTGTTTTAGTTGTGTGTTCATGTTACTTAACAGCTGCAAATTGCCTTACTAAGCTTAGTATAGGGCTTTAAAAAAGCATATTCAGGCTATCGCTAGAATGCAGAGTTTTAGCATAATGTTCTATTATTAAAGATCCGATATTCAGTAAGTTAAAACTGACCGTACCATAAAACTGACACGATGATAAAGATATTAAGTGTCTGATTTATTTTTTAAAAGACGGTAAACTATAGGGTAGTAAATCTAGAAGTATTTTAAATATAATCTTTGAGACAAAAAATAATAATACTAAATTATTACACAGCAGAAATTAGAGAATCGAATCAAAAGAATGAGGTATAATTATGTTTTAAAATACACTTCTTGTAAATTAACACCACAAAGGTGGAAGGAACTTTATCTGAAATATAATCATGTGCTACAATTTTTTTTCAAATCATTCCTCTCTATTGAATCGTATTTATAAAATATCATCATTTATATAAATATATGAATATCAATTAAATCAAATCACTTTACGATAAAATGCCAAAAAGAAGCATTGACTAGCTGAGATTAATATGCAAATACACTTTCTAGAACGCCTAAGGCTAGCATTTAGAAACTAAAAACTTGGTAGCTACTGAAGTCTCTAATGTAGAGTTGTGAATTTTACCCCTAAAAGGGTATGAATAAGTGTAAAATCTTTATTCATTTTTTAACGTCGGCAAATGTAAATTTTTCTTACATTCTTATATTTCTAAGCTTAATCTAAAATTAAATTTCATTTTAAAATTTTCATTTTATTATGTACATAGAACCAAAGGCATTGAATTATTTTCATCCTAAGATCCCTTGTGTGCTCTTCAGGGTCACGATTAAAATTGTTTATTTATATATAGATATTTTGTATTATATACACTATATCTATATATAAATATACAAATCACCCACACCATACAGGGTAAGTGTAAACATAAAAAAAACAAATTTAATCTCAAACTTTTTAACGACAAGAGGGAATAACCATATATCCTCTTGTCGAATTAAACAAAAATATGATGTTATTATTCAGTAATTGCAAGCAGTTCCTCGTAATAATAAAATGAATACAAATTTGTTTATATTTTTTATAAGAAATTATTTATCAGATAAAGTTAACGGTGCGAAAATTGATTTTCTCCTTGTGGATGGGTTGAACGAGATAAATCCCAGTATACATGATAGGTCAATGACTTTAACTCTGAACAAAATGTGAGAAATTAATTAAATACGAGAGATGCTGAATTATATAGTATTTGATAACTAGAAATAAAATTATATTATTTTACAAACGTCTGTCAGATTGTTTCTAATATTTAATTCCAAAAATGTAATTCCTTTAATGAGAAAGGTAAAAGGTTTTTTCGTGTTTTGCATACTAATTAATATATATTTTAATATTCTTATTTAT
>DWHK01002232.1:0-10150 GCA_018247855.1 Graphium androcles
AAGTACATAAATGCTTAAACTTTTCAAAAAACAACATATAGTATAACTAACTACAGACTCTCAATTGAATTTATTTTTCTTATTGCGCTCACATTATTCTTAAGACTTGCCTCATATTTATTTTGGTGTAATCTAGTTATCACAATAATTTGTACGACAATTATGGACATACTACTCGTAAGTTATAACTTAACAAAAAAACCTATAAAATCAAATAAAAAATTATAACCGAAGTATATTGTTAATCCCAGTATAGTATTTTAGGAAATTTAGTATTCGTAATTAAAAAGTCTTTATTGTACGCTAAGAAAAGAAATTTTTTCACGTTCTCTGAGTATATTTAACCAGCAGCACTAAACAGTTGCTTACTTGGAGAACGCTAGTGGGCGGAAAAGTACTTCAAACCTGCTTTTCTCTGAGTAGGAAATGGACTGCTCTTCCAATAACCATGAATGTCAGCATTGCGTTGCAATAATGGCTCCGACAAATAAAATTGAACTCTTTCTTTCAAAATCGTTTTTCATCTCGAAATCCACGCACTTCCACCGAATTAGGAATATCATCGCGGATATCCCAAAGACTCTCCGTTTCTTATTGTATGTTAGAGGCTTGCGAGATTAACCCAGTTGACGTCGAAACTGAAGGATTCTCTCTGCCGTGGGACGGTAGTAAGTCGTCGTTATTACTCTCAGTCAAAAAAGATATTATTTCTGTTATTGCCATATCCACTGCATATGAACTGCATGTGGACGAAGTATTTTTTTTAATAACATGCATCATCAAATGATAAATCAAGTGTGGCTTTATAAAAAAGTTTCAAAATGGCAGTGATATTCTTTAGTTAGAGAGAAGAGGCTCAATCTTACCATGCTCGAGACTTTATAAGTAAAGTATTTTTTTGCTCCAAGAAAATAATTATTTGATTTCAATTATTTTTTTGTAAACTTTCTGATATCTCTAGCCTAAACTTTTGCATCGGTAACCCAACATCCTGGGGTTGGCGTTAGACCATACTGGGGTGGGCACGGCCCACTCGGCCCTCTTTCTATATAGGCCCATGACTATTCATTGCAATTCATTGAAATTTAAGTTTCTGCGAAAAGATGGCGCCAACGCTGAGAGTGCTACAGCTCATAAAGTATAGAATATTCAGAAATAGAAGAATAATCTTCATATATTACGATATGGTACCGAAATCTATTGAATTTTACAGGAAGCGACGTCATTTTTGAAGACCGGATGAACCATCATCAAAAGTATAAATATATGAATAAAAGTACTTAAAATATAAAAATGTGCAAAACAAAATAATAATTGAAATATTTTGTGTAAATCGGTATTTCTTACTATTTTTTTTATAAAAAATTACAAAAAGAAACTTTCACTCGTTCTAAACATTATTTTACAGATGTTTTCGAAATATAATTATTACACATTAATTCTTTAAAATAGTTAAGGTTTCATTTCATGTCATCAATTTAGGGAAGATTACTCTCAGCGCCATCGTGATGGGTTGTGAAACTATTATTTCATCCAAAGGGAAGCCAGTTTTTTTGCTTATCGCGCGTACTAAGATTACTCTCCTTACATCACGCTGCTCCTTATATCATAACATTTTATGCCCAAACGAATACAATTCGAAGACTAAAATCATTCGAGAAATGTACCTCGAGTCACCAGTGCCGACACGGTTCCAGATTCTGCTTCACAAGGTGTTTCTGTAAACACTTTGTTGCATGATTTTCCGATTTATTTTAGTTTCCTTACCATTGAGTACCACTATTTGTCTGTTTTTGTGATGGTTTTAGTTGTATCGGTGAGTATATTTACGTTCTGAATCGGGAGTAATGATGTAACTCCTTTCATTGTGCATTTAACAAGGTCCTCTACTATTTTAACTTCTGGGCAGTTAATTCGACATCTAAAATTTGCACAGCTTCTATAAAAAGCTAAAATATCTGGTATGGCACAAGTAGGGTTTCAATCATTTGGAAGAACTTTGTTATAAGGTACCGGTGGCAATTAAGGCCCACCTAAAAAAATATTGTTTTAAATCTGAGTATGACGAGTATACATAGGTTGTCAAAAACATATTGTTTACATAGCTTGTACATAATAATAATGTACAAGCTATGTAAACAATATGTTTTTGACATGTGCTCTGTAATAAATGGTGTAAAACAATTATGAAAAGCATATCTTAATAAGAAAATACACTTTGTAAAAACCCTTCTCAAGGGCCATATTATACTGCGGTAGTACATTAAAGCTCATATAAAACATTGCTTTATTTTGAAAGTTAATCGTCCTAAATTTACGTAGATGTAAGTTTAAATAATCGTAAATTGTTGTTTTTTACTTATTAAACCATTTTCCTTTATTTATTAAACGTGGGCCTTATTGCCCTCTTAATATTAATCGTAGACAATTTAGTTTCAAGGAACTAGTGGTCATAAGTATGGTACTTAGTACAATCACAACATGTTGTAACTTTGAAAACTTAAATAATCAGTTATTTTCTTATTAAACGAAACAATGTAATTACTTTAATATTAATTTTTAAGACTGAAAATTAGACTTTAATTAAATATACCTAACTCAGTTCTTTAGTATCACAAGCATATTCCTAAAATAAAAAAATAGACTCTCAAAACAAAAAAAATCTTTTGCAAGCTAAATAAAAATAAAAACGATTAACAAAAAAATTATTCATACTGAGACAGTAAAATATAATTAAGTATTTTGTTTAATCACAGTCACAGCAATAAAAAATATCTTTATCTTCGGTTGAGAGTCCGACACACTCTTCGTGGTACCATTCAATTATTTTTCACTTCTTAACCTTACTGCTATCTTTTCCAGACTTATTCTTACGATCTTTACTTTTCTGATTGGCTTTTTTTTTAATTTTTTTACCTTTATCATCTCATTTTCTTTTAGCTCTTCTCGTTTCTTAAAAAGGTCCCTAGTAATCCGTTGACCTTTCTTCTTGGTTTGTCTTTGATTACAGCATAGTTTGGAGTTGGCATAAGTTCTTGAAACGGGGATATAGTTTCCTTTGTTTTAAGACCGGCTAGCGGAGTGTCATCGTCTGAGTCTTCTTCGGGGGAATATAAATTGATCATTCCTATTCAACATCTTTTGTATAGCGTCAGGCTCAACATCAGTCTCTGAGTCTGAACTTAAGAGGACGTTTATGTCACAATACCAGATGTTGATGCTTTTGGCAATGGAGTTGAAGCATTGCAATTTGTATTTTTGCTTTGTACTTACGTGCTTTGCACAGTAGCCAGTCACTTCATCAACGCATCGCACGTCACTGGCAAGATGGTGGCGCTAGCGACTGCGGACTATTTCACACCTACATTGTGCACGTGTGCGTAAAGAGTGAAGTGTCATAGAATGTTTTTCCGCGAAATTTGAAATGTGGGCTTTATTACCCCCTGGGCCTTATTTACCTCAGGTACCTTAGGAGTTTTTACTCTTATAACAAAATTCTTCCAAAAAGAGTTGTTATAGAATTATAATATTTTTAGAGGCCTATAATTATCTTCACAATGATTTTTTTTTTATTTTGAACAAGTTAATTGCCACTATCCCGAGCTTACATACCGCATAGGAGTGGTTAAAAATATTCCTATGAACTGGACACTCAAAGAACTTGTAGAGAACCAGAAAACTCCCTCTGATTGCGGAGAAGTCGGCTACTCTACAGCCAAACTATCTCGGAGAAAGTATTCAGCTATTGACCACCCCTTCCAGTTTCCATCTATCAATTACCTCTTATTTAATGACGGAAACCTAGATGAGCTTTGGACAATCCTATTATGTGGATCAGTGCGACAACACAGGCAACAATAACATCATGCGTACTGTTATTGCCGAATTGTGCAAATCGACGTTTGTGCAATTGATGCAAAGTGTCCCGAGTATTCTAGGCAAAAGCTGATCAAAAAATTATGTGACAGGTGAACATTTGTTGCTCTGAGAGAATTTATGGTCAGTACTGCCAAACTTATATAGCAGTGATAATTTTCCTATCTTAATCCGGTTTATTGAAAATTCACCATCTCTTCCGCCTGCTCCCCCTTTACAGCTCTTTAGGCTTTCCAACGACGACTGGGACCATTACTCTAAAAGCCTAAGCTCAAAAATCCTATCTCTCCTTCCCGTGGATTCTTTTAAGTTTTGTCCACCTATAACAACTTTGTTGCGTGTATTCTTGTGGTAGGCTTAATGGATTCTTCACCATTTCTATCAAAAACTCTTCCCATGTTCTTATCTTCTCTCTTGGTGGATTACGGAGTATATAATATATATATCCAGGCTTCTTCAAATGAAATTTATTGTATGTTTATTTTGTATAATGATATTGGAAAACAAAATCTTAAAAAATATATTAGTCCCCCTGAGTTTCTTACGCTGGTTCTTCTCAGGTCAGTGGCTTTACTTGCCGAACCGATGGTAGTTTCTTTTGACAATCAATAAGTAAGTGTAAACACTTGTATATTGAATAAAGATATTTGAATTTGAATACGGTTTCTGTAAAATTAAGGAAGCAGGCAAAAAATGTAATGCAAACTATGGACTACTATCTTGAATACCGCAAAATATGTGCTCAAACAAAAAGAATACTGGCAAGAAAAAAATCTTAAGGTTGACTTAGATTCTGTGATTAATCTCTGTCACCCTGCACTTCCATTACTACTGTTTGACGCAAAATTTTACAGACTTAGATCTTGGTTGGCTGATGATATGAATGACTTTTTTTTTTAAGACGCTGCCCTTATTATAAGCTCCTAGGCTTGTGTTACAAGGGCGTTTTACAAACATAAATAACACACACACAAACACCCAGATCCGAAACAGCTATTTGTAGGTCATACAAATATTTGCCCCGGGTGGGAATCGAACCCACGACTTGTGACGCCGCAGCTAACGTTTTAGCCACTGCGCCATTCGGTCAGCAAATGACTGTAAATATAATAGATAAACAAGTTAGCCCCTCCTTATGTTCTTTCTCAGAACTGCTTTTTCTTATATCCCTATCCCTAATTATACTCCTAATATAATAAATGATCTATTTTCTCATTCCGAACATTCATATCCTCGTGACAAGCTCTGCGATTCCTCTCCAGGCGTTGATAGAATCTATAATTTTTATTTATTTATAACACCACCAATCAGAACAAAAACAAATGAAACATAAACCTGAGAGTTAATATTACAGCAATCAGTTGTCATTCCTAATATGTGATGACAGAAACTCATAGACACAGAGCATAGTAAGTATATTAGTAATAAGGTCATATGTAGTCATGCTGTGACCAATAGGAACGAAGCATTAATGAAAATTGTCGCAAAAACTCATATGTGTCACAGACGTAGTTGCGCACTGCAGCTAGTAATATAGAAACCTAAAGTTATAAACCACCCACTTGGGTTTAATTCTTTTAATCGGTATTGGTAAGTATAGGTAATCATAAAAACTAAGGTGCTATGAAAACATACATCTTAATCAATTATATCTTAAATGCGAAAGTGAGTTTGTTTCCTTCTAATTTTGTAAACACGATATCACGGGTAAGGAAAAGGAAATGAGTATATATTATATTTCCGGGAGATAAAAAATAATTTTATAGACGGTCCTCCAACATTACAATTTTTAATATAAGCAAAGTATAAGCAAATCGCAGCAAAGATAAGTTATAGGAAAATTCTTAAAGGGATCAAGAATAGGTAAAAAAAAATATTTACCGAAAAAATATCTCTATTATAGCAAGCGTTGTCACGGGCGAAAGCTGGTATAAAAATAATTTTTCATTTATTATGACTACAAAAATTAATTTTTATGTTATGCGTTCATGTATTATACACGCAATTGATCCCGTCGAAATGTTGCGTACATGTTGTCAGGGGTACAGAGAAAAACATAATGTTAAGAGTGTATTAAAAATACTGTACCCAAAAGATAGAAAATAGCTTTTAAGGGGCAATTTGTGCATTCAGAGGGAATACATACTTGCTACATTTAGTCTAAAGCTTATAAACGAAAGTATTAATGGCCAATGGAAGAAAATCTAATATTTCAGAATTTTTCTTCTAAATTAACGATTACTTGAATTTATAACATGCATATAGCAATAATTAAAATTGTTATCAATAAATGTCAAAAAAGTTACGCAGAAAATTGCAATTAAGAAATTAACAATTTCATTTATGCCAGCACCGGTGTTTGAACACAAGTTCACCTCGAGTATACAAAATTTAGGGCGAGCGCCGAGACACTGAGCTACCACGGCTATATATGTATATAAATCTAAATTCTTATAAATTTAATAATACATTCAGTTCTAATAAAATATTAAGCATCGTATATCGATGATTCGTACATCGTATATGATGATTAGTAAACGTTTCTAAGAACCCTATCCCTACTTTTTCGAGACAAGGACAACTATATACAAATATCTAGAGTGATAAAGGCTATTCAAGGAGACAACGTTGAAACTTGAGCTCTGTTAGACTGGCTATATTTAAATAATTTCGTTCACTGAAGTTTTATATCAATATGTTTATAATTTGAATATTTTATAATGTTGGTCCTTAATATTTTGCATGGTAAAAAATCATTGTTTTTAATAATTTGCTTAAAATTAATTTTAGCGCAATAAAATTTGTTATTTATTTATACGCAACTAGGCAACGCAACAGGTATGACATATGGTTGTCAATGCAGTTGTCGATTTCAGGTTTTAGCTATATATATGTTTAGGCATAGATGGCTGAATAGCGCTCTCGCTTTATATGCGGTATCTATGGGAGGTAATCTGTGCAGAAAGGTAAACATACAGAACATTACAGAATACACAAGTGCAAATTAAAGTATGAAAAAACTTCACGTAACTTGACTAACGGAGCGAAAACCATGCACGATATTTCATATATTTGCGTTTTGATACATGATAAAAGTGTTTAGATCATTATAGAAAATTGTAACCATATGTTCCACTGATTCACATTCCATGAATTTATCTGATCAGGATATATTGCTCAATTCGTATGTGATTTTTTCATAGTCAGCTTTGTGAAAGCAAAACTTATCTTTGTGCTTTGAAGAAATATTTTTAGTGTGTTCGACTTCTACTGTAAATTCAAAACAAGGGTGTAAAGGATCAATTGTAGTGAGAAGGTTTAAACATTCTTCAATTTTTGAGATGGATGTAGTGCTTAATATTAAGTCTAATATTTTATTTTTATTGTTTACATATGAATTAAATTGATTAAAATTATTAAGGGACGTGAAAATATATTATCATATTATTCAATAGACTTTGTGATATATTAGCTGATTGAATATTATTTGCTGTTCTATTCCACTCCAAACTGCTCAAATTAAAGTCACCGGCGATAATAGTGTTACCGATATTTTCTATTAGCATGGAATTACACTTGGATATTATCTGATATGTGTTTCTGCACCGGTGACGGTACATAAACGGTACATATATACAAGAATTATTTTTTTTGTTTATTATTGTGTTCTTCAAGTTTAATTCATAGATCTTCGCAATCAGATTCGAATTTCGGCAGACGGCAAGATTATAACTGTTTCGACACTGCGACTTACACCACCACCCTCTTTTTTGTTGTGAAACCTGCTACTTTCACGATTGCGTCTAAATACAACGTTTCGCTTATCGAACAGTTCATTATCTAAAACACTGCTATTTAACCATGTTTTAGCTTTACTACGAGCAGTAGCATGTAGAGATTTGTTTTCCGGTGACAAGTGTTCCATAATGTATATTGGACTTTTCTTGGTTCCACCGATCCCTAAATGGCTAGT
Organism: Graphium androcles; assembly: GCA_018247855.1. Classification (NCBI taxonomy): domain Eukaryota; kingdom Metazoa; phylum Arthropoda; class Insecta; order Lepidoptera; family Papilionidae; genus Graphium; species Graphium androcles. The sequence goes on from DWHK01002232.1 coordinate 7,850, forward strand.
TTTGAGCTTCTCGTCCTTGTTAAGCCTATTGAATCTACTAGAAGATGCAAGAAATTCGACGAGGACTACTGAATTTTACCAGTATAGATCTGGGACGAGGATTGTCCTTATTTATATTCGCGAGTCTAGCACAATAATGTATATGGAAGTCAGTTACAGGGCACTTGATCATCTTACCAAGTTGTTGGACAGCGTTAACAAGGTTTTTCTGCTTATTTTCTGGAACACGCTGAAATTCTATATTGGCACAGCGTGAGTGCTGGCCTAATTTTTGTGCGTAACTAATGTTAAGTGTCGTTAAATCCGCGTCTGCTACCAGCAGAATTCTCACCTGCCCGTCTCATCTGGAGCGGTCTCCCTCAGGTCTGTGTTCTCGGTACCCTCCTTTACAATGTACATATATACTGCTAACCTTGACTCGAGTATCAAAAAGTTTTGTAACACATTCCAATATGCAGGCGACATAGTGTTGTACTAATAAGATATATAAGATCTTTTTCCTGAATCCGATGTGCCTCTCATCTTTTTTCCAAAAAATCCTTTATAATGCAATTGTACGCAGTAATTTTGAGTATGGTAGCTTCTTGTGCAATCATGTAGTTAATAAAAATCCTTCTCTGCTGATCAATATCTCATTCAATACTCACAAATCTTTAGTCATCAGTCCTTATTTTAGACAATCAACTTTTCATAGCCTGTTATAATTCCCTACTATTTCAGTCCGAAGTCACCTTAAATTTTGGTTTGGACCAAAAACACATTAGATGATGTAGAAGTATAACATAATTTTAATAACGAATGGCAGAACTGGATTCTGATTTTTATAGATTCTTCAAAATTAGATATGTCCTATGTTGGAGCATTTGTTTGTATCCCAAAATACTCAAATGTTTTGCAGTGCTCCAATTTAACTGGAGAATCAACTGCTATTCTAGCAGTTGTCATAGATGCTCATATAACTCACATCTGTAGCTTGGCAGAAGGCACACTAGAGCAATTTTTCTTTTCTTGTCAGAACTTTACAGCCCCGCTTTATGATATTCTACCTTTCAACTTTCCCAGACTTATCAATATTTCTTACCTCTAATAAGGCGTGACTCGGAAAGGATTAAGAAATCCTTTCCGAGTCACGCCTTATTAAGGTCCTAGATAAATTTATATGCGTAATAGCGTCAGTCCTTAAACCATGCATTATCTTTCCTTCAATGTTTATTTTTATTTGTTGTTTGTTTTTTATTTTAAATAATCTTAACTATAATTTTTATATATTTTTAATAAGTTATTTATATACTAACACTTTTTTTAGACTTTGTGCAGGTAATTCCGCTAGAGACGTGTAACTGTCTATTTACCATGGTGTATAATCTTCATATAACAAGATAGAAAAAAGTGGCGTCACTTTAACCCTGGTTACGACACACAGGAAGCGACATCATTATTGGAGATCGGTTTACCAAGTTTCAACTTTCTCGGTCTAGTAGTTTCGAAACAAATTGCTGAAACAGACACACAACCGAGAGTAATCGTAAAAGGTTCCGTTTTAACCTTTTAAAGTATGGAACACTAAAAATTAATAACTTATTTGTTTTAACTTAAATATAGATTGTAAAAATTATGCGGAAGTGATAAATATTTATTAAAAAAATGCTAAAAGTTAGGAAAGATATGTTTCATAAGCATAATTATAGATTTAAATAAATCGTACTTTATTTTCACGCAATATAGTATTTTTTCAACTTTTAATAACCTTTAATAAGTACTTTATTTGTCCAAAAAAAGGTCATCCCTATCCAAGAGTGACACGTGAATATGTTAATCTCCCCTAAATAATATTCTGTAACTCAATATTAATATACCACAAGCTTCATAGTTTATTTAAAATCAGATCATATAAAAAGAACGTAAATTTTACTATTTTACGATTACATAGAGCATAAACCAATAGCACATATAGATAAACTACGATAACATGGCACGCCCCTCCATAAATTCTGATTGTAAAATTGTGTGAGAAAGAATATTTACAAGGCGTCATTTCTCAAACGCAGAGGTGTACATTTTACAATATTAAGTCAAACTGAAACATAAACATGGATCAGTCGGTTGGCGAATTTGATGTCGCTATTTAACAGTATGAAGCCGTTTGAAAGTTTGTATGAATGACACACGTCCACTCGTTGAGCGGTCACTTAAATTATGTTCTAGTCATAGAGCATAAGCAGCAGTAAGTATATTAGTAATAGGCTCTAAGCGAGCAACAGATGTACTAAATATCAAACATATCAAGTACTACTAGCAGAT
>DWHK01002233.1:0-10147 GCA_018247855.1 Graphium androcles
TAAAAACATTTATGCAAAATTCTTAGTATAGCAGAAAAAGTAAAATTGTCATATTTATCTTTAAATGATAGTTTCTGGAGAGGTTTTTTGGAACATTTTGTTGGATCAGGCTTCTTTTTTTTTTCTCTTCTTTTAACAGCATAAACAGTTTGCTATGTGATTCCCAATATTTCAGCTATTTTGTCCACATATTTAGTTTTCAATCAAGGTTCTGATTAATATTTAACATCTAGCCCAGATTGAAAATACAATTACATAATTATTACTTTTAGTAATAATAATTATTGTAATGACATATTTCTGAGAACACCATTACATGGATAGGCCAGGAAGAATCTGACTTTTGAAGTGAAAAATTCTTATAATGTGGGGAGATGAGATGAAAGACATTATAAAGTGTTATATTTATGTTGGTTTAAATTTAACAACTTTACAGATTTTATCACGGTTAATTTTTTAATTTTATCGCCCGACGTTTCGAATACTTTACAGCATTCATGATCACGGGTAGGACGCCGTAACGTCGGTTGATAAAATTAAATAATAAACCGCTATAAAATCCGTAGTTTGATAAAATTAAAAATAAACTGCAATAAAATACGTAAAGTTGTTTAATTTAAAATGTCAAATATTCACGGAAGTCTCAGAGATACCCAACTAATGTCCTAGTTTACAATTGCAAAGAGATGGTCCTATATAGGAGATAATTAAAGTAGATAATTAAGTTGAGGGTATATATATATATTGAGATGAATGTACTGACTTCTATTAACTTCTTTGCAAACTTTGGCATGCAGTTATAAATGTTACAAAAAACACGTAAATAATACTTACTGGCATAGTGCGGTACATTCGGTGCAGTATGGAACAGTCTATGAATCCCGTGACCGCAGTAAGAACGCACCACACTTAATCTGTTAGCTTGTGCATGCTTCTGAATGACATTACCAATCTCCCTATACTTTTCTCCCGGCTTGACAATGTCTATTGCTTTCTGCAGGCATTCATATGTGACTTGCACAAGTTTGCGGCTGGTTTCTGGTACAAGCCCGACAAAGAATGTCTCATTCAGATCACCATGGAAACCCCTGTGGTAGACTGTGACATCGACGTTACATATATCACCATCCTGAAACAGAATAAAGTAAAAAGCAATCAGCATATGCTAAAGAAACATTGATTATAAATAAATATTTATACAGGTTTATTTTAATGGATGACAAAAGATTTTTTACGAACATTTGCTACTTTTTTGTTCTCTTCTCAGTGAATCGAGAAAAATAATCAATAGTATTATGGTAAATTTTATCACTTTCTCACACTATTACACTTTGATGAGTGAACATAATAAATTTATTCACCTTTATGCCGAATAATTGAACTTGGAAAGTGATAATAAAATTTTATTTTCCCCTATGATTTGATGTATTCCATTTGCCTGTACTGTGTTAGAACTGTTATGTTACAAATTAGAACAGTTATGTAACTAATGAAGCACTCAAATGTTTTGCTATATCTACATTGAACCAAACAGTGAAGGTGGCACAATGACAAATATTCAGTCAATGACATAAGACAAACATTATTTAGTCTGGAGTTTCCGCAATTGGCCCAAATTCACTATTGTTTGAGTATTTGAAAATTATCATGTATTTACCCCATGAAATGTACTGTAACTTATCAAACTAGCAAGAACCATTTTATTCATTACAATAAAACACCTATTTTTAAATTATATCAATATTAAAGTATACATAAGGAACTATAGAGCATGGGTGACTGAGTATGAACCGTGAACATGGATGTCAATAGTTCTGTAGTTTAAATCACTTTTAATTAGTATCAAACAGTTTAAACGATCATAACAGATACAAGAACTTTAATAAATTTGCAATTTTTAAGAAGGATAATAAAAGTAATAAATAATTACATGGTTACACATGTTTCCTGTATGACTACACTCCACTGTTTTTGCTCAACACAACATACTACAAGCACTTTACCTACCTGTAAAGGACGTAGATCTGGTATTCCATGGCAAATAACTTCATTGACCGATGTGCAGCAGCTATTTGGGAAATTGTGGTAGTTAAGTGGACTTGGATAACATTCCCGCTCAATACATGCTTCATGTACCACTCTGTCAATTTCCTCTGTGGTCACTCCGACATCACATACTCTGAAATTTAAGCATTTTTTTTAATAAAAGTAAATTGCAAAATCATCACCGTATTTTAATTACATGGCTCAGATTTAAATTATTTGTGATGAAATATCAACTTGATTTTTTTTCAGTAATAGGTCTTTATACTAAGAACAAGTTTGTGAAATATTTTCACTCGGACATCGAGTTTTCAAAATATTAGACCGAGCTAGTGAAGCAAGTAATATTTACAATTACAGTTAGGGCGAAAACACATTTTATATATGTATCTATGTAATGCAATGCTCCAATTTCAATGAAATTTGGAATATATGTAGGTAATAGTACTAATTTATAAATTCATTGGGCATCAAAATCTGTTCAATAGTTTAAGACAAATTGAAATAAATGTGATACAAAATAATCACAAGGTCTAAGTTCGCAGCGAACTACTAGTAATTTTCAAAGTTTGATTTTATTAATTATAATCCCGTAACTCTTTAACATGATATATTTAATTTTATGTGATAATTTGTCTGCTTAGTTGCAACTTGGTTGTAATTATGGAAATCATAAAAATAGGTTAGTTAGCTGCACATGATTAACCATAATGGAGCCTCTATCTCAATCTTATTAATGGCAGATCTCAATACTAATAAGAATTTTGTATGGAAAATTAATAAGTTCATATCGTCATCATCACATTTTTTAGTTATTATTTTATATACTACAAACAAGTTTACAGAATATTATCACTTGGAAATCAAAACTCTTTTAAGATATTTTAGTTTCAACTTTTAGGCCAAAAAATAGATTAGAAGTCGAAGGTGACAATGTAACGATCAACTTCCACTTTGAGATTAAGTACACTTTTTATTTTTTTTTAACACAGAAACTTAACTTAAGCAGTTAGAATTGTTTAAATTAGGTTAGTAAATAAATTAAGTGATTTTGTACCAAATTAGAACACAAATGCAAAAATGAAATTTTTGACTGCCTTAAGGCCTTAGTGGTATAGGTCCATGCTTAACAAATCGGAGGTCATAGGTTCAAATCCCATAGGGGGACAATGACTGTATTGTTGTTTCTTTGTTGGGTTAGGGCGATATGAGCCGATCACCCAATTGCCTGAAAATTAAGATGATCCATGCATCAGGTGGGCAAATAAAAAGTAGGTTTCGGTTGTCAAGAAGACCTCTGACAATTGTTAAAGGATGTCAGTGCCTTCAAATATCCTGACAACTAATTCATCCTTGGAATTCAGTTTATCCCTTAGGGTTGCAAAAGGTCAGATGCCAACGCCAAGTAATTTGTGATTAAGGCTAGAAGGAAGAAGATGCTATTGTTTTCTTTCATTATCCCAATCAAATAAGAATTTTGAAAAATAAAAAATTTCGTATCTTAAGAACTTTATTTTCAAGTTTTTTCCCCTTGCGGGAATTCGGGGGGTCCCTCTCCCCCGCGTTAATGTCATGACAAATAATGTAAATTTAATTAAATTTATATTTTAAATTTAAGTTAACGCCTTACCTGGCCGCTTCATCCAGAACTTCGCGACCGAGGCGGCAAGCAACTCGCATTCCTTCAATCTCTTCATCATCCAACACTTTAATCTGTCCGGAGCCTTTAACGGCATTCTCAGAGGCAGGGAACCCTGTCGGATGGTCGGCGTAGTCAGGACGCCCTATATGCGGTGGCACAGTTCTCTTTGGACCAGCCGGGTAAGGCCTCAGCTTTCCGGTAAAATTATAAGAGGGCCAGGGATTATAATCATCGTTCGCCCCATCTGTATTTTCACCCTCTAAAACAAAGTTATATCGAAATAAAACAGACACGGTCATAACACAGCATCCTAACCTAAAAACTTACTCGCCAATGAGTGAATAATTTTGTGCGACTTCCAAGACTTTTTAAAACAATCCTGGTTGCAAAAGAACGAGCCCTGAATTCCGAGCTTTATGCATGTTGGACACTGTAACTGTGCAATGGATTTGCAACCGGGTGTTTCACACATTCCAATCGCAGCCATTTTTTTGTTTCTTTTAAATTTGGACGTATAATTAACGCCGCTGCCAAATAACTGTCATGAGTGCTTTTGCCACAGGTTAAAAAAATTATAAGCTACAGACGCACTCCGAATTGCACTACATGTAGCAACTAGCTTTTGGAAATCAAGTCGCTGGAACGCTGTTCAGCATTGCATTTTGAAATGTATCGTAGGTACAACAGGAATACTCCGAAATGCTCTGTAAGCTGCAATAGCATTACAAAATCATTCCGAAGTCGTGTAAATGACGCATCAGCGCAGCGCGCCTCTCATTTTACATAAAATTTGAAAACTTCAGTAAACTTTAATATACTTTAACGATGTATGTAAGTTGTATTTAAAAAAAATATTTAAAAAGTTACTTCTCATTAACTTTATCAATTAGAATAAAAAATCCACGTGATTTTTTGAACATTAACAGCTACTAGTAGCACATTTCATAGATCTATAGCTTCATGCAGGATATTTCGGAATAAATTATATCTTTTGTAGAACAGAGCAGTAATTATTATAAAGATTTACTTATGATTTGTTTACAAAGATCTTCTCATGTATTTATATGAGTCATATAGAACATGAGTAACAAAAACAATAAAATAACACAAAATAATATTTACTTTCAGAATCTTTATTTCCAATGAACGTATTTTGGACGTCAAATATTAATTTAAATAAAGGCAATTCCAAATCTGTCATTGTTGCTTTTAATCTTTGTATCTGAAACAAATATCTAGGCAGTTTATTTAGATAAAATATGTTACTTCATAGTGCCCTTGCGTCTTGATTTTGTCTGGTTTATTATGGTCCAATAGAGACCTATTCAAACTAACATGTTAAATAAAAAAAAAATGGCGCGTTGCACTCCGGGAGTGCCGCCAAAATTGAAAACTTGAACAGGTTGTGCATTTTTGGGTATTTTGAAATGGTCAGAGAATAATTTCGCACGAATTGCTTCATTTTTAGTGTAAAAGTACTATTATTATGTGGTAAAATACAATATTCATTTATTGCGCTATCGTACACAAACATGACAATTTAAATTACATTAAAAATTTAACAAATATAAAATTATCCCGCCGGCGCGGCATAGGAGTGAAAGTAATATCCCCCTCTTTTTATACCACGCAGCGGTCCTCCGTCCTACCAAATTTCAATCAGGTCACGTGTCCTGACGCGAGTTTAAAATTTTTTTATCCATCCCAAAAGGTATACGACGCCGCTAAAAAAGTTTTCACTTCAAAAAATACTGGCAGACTTGGCAGACGATGTCCTACCCGAACTTTGACAACCAATAACAGTGACAGCTCTCGGGTCCAACTGTCCATCGTACTCATCCGAGGTCCAACCCGAACAAACACACAACATTTTTTTAAGATCAACTCAGCCATTTAGACGAAGTTTATTGACATGACACAGTATCATACGCACATAAGAATCATATAATTTTCATCTAAAAGTTGAATACTTGTGAATAACTCAAATAATTTCTCTAATAATTGACCGAGCGAGCGTAGCGAGTAAGGTTTATAATTATAGTTGGAGCTAAAAATGCCGACTTATATGTAGGTGGAAGTTTCTACAACTAATAGACACTGTAATAAGGCAGTACTTGTCTACTTAAATGGTGTACACATTTTTACTATCTACTTAATACTTTGATTATACTATAACTAACATTCAATTATTGAAAGTGTGTGCAAATAAAAAATAACTTACTTATAAACGAACCCAGCTCGTACAACCATCCACCTGGAAGATCAAACGACCGGATGATTGCGTTCCTTGATCTAACGTACAAAAAATCCAACGCACTTATTATTTCAATACTGTCCATTGCACATTTAACTAGACATAAATTATAAATCACTGGAGAAATAGATATTTGACCGGAAAAATTTACACATGGACGACAGAGTCACATTGACGTTGCGTTTGCTTTTGAATAAACACGTTCTATTTTCGAATGTTTATCTTATTCCCGCCATCAATGACGATGATAAGCTGTCTGTAAGAGAAGTAAAATAAAATATGAGATCGTAAAATAAATTCCTAGAGATCAGTAGGCCCGCCTCGATTTATATATTTGCGCGCACTCCAGTGGAATGACGTCAGTTCGTACTTTACAAGTGTTATGAACTGCGATGCGATGCCATTTCACTGAATTGAACTGATAGAGGTGTTTGTTTTTAAAGATTACTTCTAAAATACACGATAGATCTTAAACATAAGGTCTATCGTTGTAATTTTATTCACATATGGTAAACATACTTCGCAACTTAATATCTACTGTATATCAAATAGTAAGAAAATTATTTTGATTGTTAAATAAGAATAAATTTTATAAGTCTGAATTACTAATATAGTGAGAATTACGAGTATAATTTACTTTTTTTAAAAAAGGCCACTGCCTTGGTCACTACCAAGCCATAAAACTATTTACACGATGGTAATAAATGATTCTGCCGCTCTTTATGCAAGGTCAGACTGACCGATGCCGGTCACTCTAATAAAAATCAACAAAAGTGCCGAAGCAGACAAGGAACGAAAATATCTGGAACTTGCTCACGAAGTTACCGACATATGGGTCGAATGCCGACTAAAATTATTCCTGGAGTCGGTTGGATTAAAATACGTGTTAATCACAGTACAATACTCCGAGACTAATGCTAAGGACGGTGCTTCACAATACCGCGCGTATCGTCCGCCGGTTTCTTTCTCTTTGATCCTAACCCTCGGCCGTTTGGGTTCCCCTGTCCAAGGAATCCTTCTGGCTGGGTTTTATTTATTTACAGTTTACTTATATTTTATCATATATACTTTATTTTCAAACATGTATACTATATTCATCTATTTTATGTCATTGTTATTGTCTTTTTAAATCTTTTTAACCTCATCCATCTCCCAGACGGACTAGACTAGAGAATAAATTCTTAATAAAGAAAGTAGGGTAACAATAATTATTGTTTATCTTTTATCACAAGACAAAATAAGACACCCAATCAATAAAATATAAATAATTGCTCAACGGACATAACTAGTTCCCAACGCGTTCTTTCCATATAATTAAAACGAACGAAGAGTAATCTGGCACAGGACTCTTTGGCCTTAAACGTCAGGCATTTAGTTGATCATCCTGTATTATCTTCAATTACTCAGGTAAAGACAACGCCAGACTTTCTGTCCTCTACGGATTCGAATCCGTGATCAACGGTTTGTAAAACACTGTTTTATACCGAAAAGTCAGTGAGGTAGTTGACCACAACAAGAAGGCTGATATGTATCATACATATCAGCGTTCTTGTTGTTCCACTGTTCCTTACAAAAAAAAAAACAAACAATTTTTTGGTTCCATGATCATCATAAAGTTTTAGTTATTGCGTTAAGTATTATTTGTCCAGTTATCTGACATAACTTTTGTATTTTATATAAAATACATAATGATTATGTTTCATCAAAAAATAAATTCAAAATGTTTATGTTAAAATAAATAATTTTCTAATCAGTCCTTAAGTGTTTTCGTTTTCATTAGCCACATCTATCATTCCAAATTATTCGTGTGCAAAGAAGAAATTAGAGAACATATTTGTTATTTGATATTTTCTGGCTTGATAGTCGATCTAAGTTTTTGTAAAAATTTTATTAAATTTCAAGAATTTCATGTAAAGGAAATTATTGTATCTAAATGTAAGATACGGCAAGTTGTCATTGTGGAACATGAGACAATTTTAAAAAGTTGTTGTGGCAAGTAAAAATTATATCTTTTTAAAATAACTCTGGTGTTCTTTTCTATCTTTGCAGAGGTCCTGAGTCCAGAGAAAGACTCTTGAGGAGTCCTTTTTGTTTAACTATTAGATTGATTTTTCGCACGATATAATATTCTGAAAGATTTTTTGAGTAATGGAAACTGAAGCTCTACAAGAATAAAACTTAGTGAACGAAATTGTGTTTTTAAGCTATTGTATAGCTTTTATCGCGGGCTTTGAGCGCGGCAATCAAATCAAGAAATTCCGTAACGTAGCAGGAAAAAGAAGCCTGGCCAGAAAAAGCGTTGCCGGGTTCGGCTTTAATTGAGGATTTGATAACCATTCAATTGACGGGCTTCTTGAACAAGAGCAAAGCCGATGGGGCCCTCCTCACGATACAGAGGAAAATCATTGAGGAGGCTATGTCCAAAGCACTGGACGACACGGGCCTCACCTTTAGAGGCAAGCCCACCTACACAGAGTGGGGCATCAGGCTTTGGTGCATAGACCTAAGAACGGTTTCCTAGTTAAAGATCGCCATCTCAGGCACGACTACCTCCACTGGGAAGCAGCTAGTCGTCAAGGGACTGGTGGACATCACCAAGAAGGCCAGGTGCGGACTACTCATTCCTGACCCTCAGAACATCTGGGACAGTTCAAGAACATTAGGGGCTGTCCTGGCTTACCAAAACCCGTGAGCTCACTGCAACAAGTGGACAGTGAACATGTCCCACAGGTAAAAGGAGGGATGGCCCCTGATCGTCTCCATCCCAGAAGATACGGTTCCGGCCATCCTGGAACATGGCCACTGTCTGACTTGTGATATTGGTGGGGTGTACCTAAAATTCCATGGTTTGGGTGGGAAATTTTACGAACTTCCACCAGGTCAACTGATGGAGGTTGGTGCATCCCGAGCACAGGCCCACACTTATAATTTGGCTACGGTGACAGTAGCACCAACGAAGACAACAGAGCACGACACCGGAACGGAGGACGGCACGATGGTCAAGTTGCCAAACTCACCGGACCTTGTGGCGTCTTTCAAAGAGCTGCTTACTAACTTCACAGGAAGCGGAGAGGGTGAATCGGCTCCTGAGGGTGGGGAACCTCTCCACCTTCCTTAATTTTCTACAGATAAACCTCTAACACAGCACCACTTCCACAGTGCAGGTGCGCAAATGGTTGGATGAAAATCGCACGGCCATCGTCCTCATCCAAGAACCTTGGGTCAGGACACGACGCATAAGCGGCTTCTTCAACTTAGGAGGTAAGCTTTTCGCAACTAATGACCATGATATGAGATCCATCCATCTAAGAGCATGTATTTACTTAACTTACAACATAATTGCACAGCCGTTAACTGAATTTTGTTTCAGAGACGTCTATGCAATAAAACTTCAAACACCATTCATTGAGGATATGGCAGAAATGGTTGTCGTCTCGTCGTACATGCCGGTGTGGTGAACTCACAGGTCAGTGAAGAAAAGTTCACAGTTCGAGAATAACACTTTATTACAGTCAGTTCACACATGCATAAATTTTCAAGCTTGAAAAGTATATACAGGAAAGACTAGAACTTAAAGAAATAGTTAGAAGCACAGGAAGGATTCGCAAACAATTCTAGACGAGGTTAGAAAGTACTACGTAAAAATTAATACAAATATGAAGAACTACCATCCCACAACCTCGCTCAGCTAATCCAATACTGCGAAAGGACTGGGTTGGAACTGCAATGAAAGAGGTAACACCCTTTTAGAATATCTCTTTAACACTACAACTAACCTACATATATTAAATACAGGCTCTAAACCGACTTTTGTTATAGGAAAAAGCCAAACAATCATCAACCTCACCATGGCTACAAAGAAAATTAAAGGCCACATTAGGTGCTGGCATTTGTCACAAGAGGCATCATGCTCTGACCAGAGGTGGATACGATACGATATGTACCTGTAGTACGATTACCACCAAGACCCGCAGAAGACACACAAATCGCCAGCACCCGCGGAAGACTTACAAATCCAGATTCAAACTGGAGCTAGACAAACGACTTCAGGGTAAGTATTTGCCGGCAAGGTAAACGCACAAAAAGGTAGAAAACGCTGCAAAATTTGAAGAACAGGTAAGCCTCATATCTAAAAATCTCGTAGATAGTTTGAAGCATCCTGTCCCCTGAGCATATCTCCCCTACACCCACCAGACATCAACAAATGG
>DWHK01002234.1:0-10145 GCA_018247855.1 Graphium androcles
TATTAACATCCTTCATACTTTTGCTGCACTTCTACGGTCGCGCTCGCCTGGCCTATACAATAAAGGATACATGGCTCTTAGGGTTGCCGGACGGCCATTCCTACCCTCTTCTTTTCCCACTCCATTCCCCATCAAATCCTTAATATAATCCTAACCCAATAACCCAATTTTAAAGGCTGGCAACGTATAGGCAACTCTTCGGATAATGTGTGTGTCTATGGGCAACGGGATCACTTAACATCAGGTGAACCGTCTGCTCGCTTGCCAACCTTTCCTATAACAAAATATTGAGCTGACAGAGGAGCATGAAATTTAGCACAGTCAAAGTTCTACCATGCCATTTTACACATTACAATGACAATCATCTAATATGACATGCGATTTCTTCTTAAAAATATTACGCGAATTGACATATGTGACATTTAGGATACTAACTTTATGCGGAGGAGTTTACAATACCACGATTTGGTCGAAGTTCGACGATTGTGGGACCTCCAGTTTTATTAAATCAATAATTGTATTAGTGAAAATATTAGATACTGTCTTTTTCGATCTTGAGATTACTATTATAGATTTTTGATTAAACTGTACCAATATTTCTAATTGCTTTAGTATACAAATGTATATATTATGTGGTTAGGAGTAAAAGTAATTACATTTCCAAATATTATACAATGAATCTGTCTATGGTTTACTCTAGTAGTTTCGTTTGTCTTAAAACTTTATTTCCGCCTAAAACGATAAAAATTTTTTTTTTAAATACTCACGCTACGCGGGACCAAACATATCCAACACATAAAAGCCCAGGTACAATCATGTAAATAAGTTGCTCGAGGTGAAATTTAATTAAGATGATATATGAGACGCACGAATTTAACGGCCGCTGTGACTGAGGTACAGTCGCAATGACAACCAGACAAGACTTGATTCATATGAGATAAAAAAGTTTTTTGACATAGCACATAAAGTATTGTATAAAAAGAGCTAGAAATAAAATTTTGATGATGCAACATTTGATGGCTCATAAATTAGTGTCCAGTTGAAACGTTTAGTATTAAATTTTAGATTTGAATGTCGTAAAACTGTGAACTGTTGAACGCTGTGCAGTCTGTTAATTTAATCTCTCCTAATTAAAGTTTCCGTGTTAATTAGACGAACAGATTTTAGTGCTATTTTTATTTCTTCCAGTTTGATTTATTTTTTAAAGTAATTATGTTTTATGTTTATTACTGGCACATTGTCAGAATAATAATTATTTCACTATTTTATAACGCAGGTATGCTATATAATAAAATATAAAAAGGAAATAAGAAAACTAATCATATTTCCCGTTGTCTTCTAAACAAAAATCTTTGATCTAGCTTTAGCATACATACGTACATACATATTGTATTCGATTTCAAATAACTTATTTATATTTATAATCTATGTTACTTTTATTTATAGTAAAGCGATAACTTGTCTGTCATCGACTGTACCAACGCACATAATTACCGCGCGCGCCACTGAATACCTCGTTTGGATGGAGCATTGTGTCCAGGATTTTGGCCTGCCCTTTATTTCCTTTTCAATCTTTTACCCATTTTTAAGCGGGCTCGCCTTCACGCATTAAGGAAGTCGTATATCCGACCGTCTCGAACATTCTCCGAACTAATTTAACGTATAAAACTATATTAGACTATCGCTCGCTTATATGTCTCTGACAATGTTTTATAGCTACTATTTCGGTTGCGCACATCTTCTGTGCAGGAAGTCGTTCCTCAGCCGCTTTTGCGTTTATTTTTCTAAACTGTTTTGTGTTTATTAATTTCGTTTACTTTATTTTTGTCGGACGACCACTGAGTTTCATTTTCATCGGCATTCCTCTGTCAAGCCTCGTCTCTTTATAATTCAGATGTATATTTAAAAGACATGATTAACTTCCAGTTTTGTGGTGACTATGTTGATATTTAAGAAAAAAATTGCTGTGTGTCAGGTTCGAAAGTAGTACGTAAAAAATGTGATGGATAGCTACGTCATGAGACTTAATAGCGGACCAATTATTTATCGATTATGAAATAGTGACGTTATTTATTAATAGCGGTTTTAAAGTGTCTCTTCTAGTTATGTTCATTTTAGTTTTCAAATAAATTATTACTTACTAGTTTTTTTATTATAAAATACCTGTTGTCTCAGTAAACTGAAGGCCTTAAATGAAAATAAATATAACAATAATATATGACATAGAAATAAATTTTCCAATAATTTTTTTACCGTTCATAACATCATTTCTAGAAGTATGATTCGGGTGTTAAAATGTTACCACAAATATCTTAATTTTTATATTATGAATAAAAAAAAAAACATTACAATACCTCCGACTACACATATATACAAATTAACAAACAATATATCCAAACTGAATCCCGCCGTATCCGCGTACCGTACGTCGATGCGTGCGTCCGCGCCGGAAACGCCGCGTCTATTTCCAACCGGACGCTCGCTTGTTTATTGTCGCCCGTCTGGCTGTCGTTGGCACCTAAACTCGTTTAAGATATCGATATCGACGCCGATAAAGGTAATAGATCGATATAAGTCGTCACTAGGGATGTATACTCTATTCCAGTTACTAGTGCGACAGAAGGTAAACTAAAGGTCACTTATCATTCTAAATTGCAAAATTTTGCACAAACTAACTTATTCTCGGAATCTCTAACGAAAAAAAGAACCTCTATAAAATTGCTTCGTTGTCCGTCTGGCCGTCAAGACTTTTTTTTTCTCAGTAACGCGTACAGGCATAAAGTTGCAATGAATACCAAAAATTGATGTCTGCAGTCCCTTAGAGCTGTGAAAATATCAATCCCCTAAGCAATCAATAGATGGCCGTTTATGTCGCATTTCCCATACATTCGCAAAGGGAATCAAACGCAATGGTACTTTCCGTTGACCTAGAATCATAAAATTTTACAAGAAGCAATATCTTGTAGCATAAGTATAGGAAAAAATACAATAACCGTAAATTTGTTTTTGTGTGATCATACGGAACCCTCAGTGCGCAAGTCTAACTCGCACTTGCCCGGTTTTTTTTAAGTGACTTATATTTGTTTACTTTCTCGTCTATCTTTAATTGGAACAGACTATACTATGGATATTTATGTATATGTAAAAATTTCGTACTATTAAAAGCAATATATTAACGGTCTAGTTTTTCGGACTAGTTCCAACGGCCACGTCTATTTCCAACCGGACGCTCGCTTGTTTATTGTCGCCCGTCTGGCAGTTGACACCCAAACTCGTTTAACATATCGATATCGACGCTGATAAAGTTGATAGATCGATATAAGGGTACGTCACTAGGGATGTACTATGTGGATGTCTTGTGTGACGTTTTTGACGTATTGAATTTGTTTCTAATTTTAAAATTTTTATTCGCTATTTGTAGATATTTTCTCGTGGCAGATTATTTCTTATTTAAACAGAATCTGTATTTATTCCAGCTGTCAAAATATTGTAACACATATATTTATATATATACAAATATAATACTACGAAAAACACTGTATTATTGCGTTTTTTTTTCTTTTTGGGACATGCTTACATAAACTGATGCATAGTCTACCGTAGGTCATGCTATACATGAATAATAATAACAAAGCTGAAGATTGTGTATGTTTTTCTTTTTTTCGCAATTGAATAAATGTTTATGTATTAAAAAGTACTATTCGTGAGAAAATCACGCTTTGCTGATAGGTAGAGATATCTATTCGACGCACTTCTCGACTGTACATAGTCTATTGTAAAGTTTTCTTTGCTTTATCTGTCGTCATCAATTTTAGGTCACAGGCCGACAAGGGCGGTAGCAGCGCCAGCGACAAGCCCTCCGAAGGCTCGGCGAACAACAGCAAAGAACAGAACAAGAAACCCCATATAAAGAAGCCCCTCAACGCTTTCATGCTCTACATGAAAGAGATGAGAGCGAAGGTAGTAGCCGAATGCACCCTTAAGGAGTCAGCCGCCATCAACCAGATACTCGGCAGACGGGTGAGTTTGAATTCAGAACTTACGTGTACCGTATTTAACCATTTTTTTTTTATTTTTTTTACTCAATTCGAACTGGCCATATTGTATTCAATACGTCAGAAAAAATAAATATACATGTAAGATATTCAGTACCGATTTTGATCCTTGACTCAGTGTTTTGTTTCGTATAGAGCCGATGTTGTCATTGTTAATCTTGTTAGGAATACGATTCGCGGGGCGACGTGTAAACATAACTCGTGAGGCAAGACAATGCGGCGTGCAAGGCGAGGCGCCGTATCGGCGATCTGCGCTCTATGTATCGAATAATAAATAACTATGACCGTAACGCTACCGAGAACCGAACCCGTTAGCCGATTCCGAGAAGCCGGCGATCTCATTCCTAACAAGAGTAGCAATATAATCACGATCACGCCCGCCCGTGAGCATTCAAGCCACCGTTGGACGCTAAGCGTCTTCACCCATTATCCCGTTCCGTGGCATATTATTGTGAATCAATTAATAAGTGTGACCTAGGAACGGTATAGTGGGTGAAGACACTACTGCGCCGACGATAGCAATGTGGACACCCCGTAATCTGCTATACCAATCAATACAGTGGCACTCATTGAGCCGCGAGGAGCAGGCAAAGTACTATGAGAAAGCGCGGCAAGAGAGACAGCTCCATATGCAGCTATATCCCGGCTGGAGCGCGCGGGACAACTACGGTTACGGTTCCAAAAAGAAAAAGCGGAAAAAGGACCGCGGTCCCGCTGAACTGGGAGGTATTGGAACTTAGGAGTCCGACACGCGATGGGGCTGGGTCACGTCGACGCTTGTGTACACTCGCTTCACCTCCCCGACTCTCCCATCCGTCCGGCAAGGGCGAGCGAGACTCTTCTTTGAACGGAAGAAAGGGAATAGACTCGCTCGCCACGCCTCCCCTAACACTGACTAACGTCCGGCTTGCGTCCACACTGACCGCCCCCTAACCCTGCCCATCCATTGTATGTGAGTGTGCGTGTGTGCGTGTGTACGTGTTTACTCTCCTCCACCGGTACCTGTGCTAGAAAAGCGGCCGGAACCACCGCCGGCCGGCTGTTGCGTGTTGTGTACTGTAGTCGTCGAGTGACCGTGTACTGTACGTTACCTTACCCCCGGAAACATTGGTTTGTTCTATGTCTAGGCGCGACGACCGACCGCAGAATAGGTTCTGTGAGGAACTGAAAAAGCAAAAAAACAAAACAATTGGCCATTCTCATTCACGCATAGTAGGTGTCAAAATTGACCGTGGGTACGCGTACGTGTCGCGGGCTGTTTTTCTAGCACCTGATTGGGCCCGGGCTGCCGTCCAAGTGCATTTCTCTTTTCTTTCCATATTGCCAGTGGCACGCACTCGGCCGGGAGGAACAGGCCAAGTATTACGAGTTGGCGCGTCGGGAACGCCAGCTACACATGCAACTCTATCCCGATTGGTCGTCTAGGGCTAATACACAAAGGGGCAAGAAGAGGAAACGAAAACAGGAGACAACCGATGGAGGTACTGCCTTTCGCTCCGTCGACTCCTCGCTCCTGAACCCGACATCCATCGCTACCACCCCATCAACCATGCTGTCTCAGCCGCGAACAAAGACAAGCTACGAACAACTAAATACGGCTTGATCGGTCCGACACATGGTCTAACAGCGGACGTCTCAACGATTGCGTATGCACGCTTTGACTCATTAAAAAAATGAGGTCAATTAATCAAGGATTAGTCCGGAGACGTCGGCTGCTATCCCCTCCCACCCCGCTTCCCTCACAATCCCGTCATCAGAACGCTAGAGTTCAATTGTTTTGAACTCAGTTCCACCAACCATGCGAAGTAGAACTATTGCCGAATGTCTATGGTTGAAGGGGTCCAGGTTGTAGACTTATATTCAAGCATATCGATTTTATTTAATATTTATCGCATTTATCTATTTATATATTTCCTATATATACATATTTTTTTCATATTTATCTGTAATTGTATCGCCTACGTTACGTGAATCACCCTGAGTAAGTGGCACTCCTTCGAAGGTTGTCCCGGTTTTGGCTTTCCGTTCTGCTCCGAAGAGCCTCCTGCGTATCCTGGGGGAATGCATGCAACGATCGGGCAGTCAATATTTGAACAAATGAGTAATTGCTTTGCAGGGACAGTAGATGCACTATGTGCGGCCTGGGACAGCCTTCTTGAGACATATCGAGTATGCAAAAGTGTAGAGTGAGATATTGTATGCATGAAGAGGACGGCTATAAGAGCAATCCTAAAACGGACTACCTCAGGAGCGACCTGACACTTCGATTCAAACAAAAGCTGCCGACGCTTCTGCAGTGTATATTTATAATGATACTGGCCAAATGAACATAAAATATTTATTTTTGATTCCGGAGAACCTATTCTGCTTCAATTTGCTTATAAGCGTCATGTTTATTTGTGACTGTTATGTTTTTTTTCGAATAGTGTAGTTAGCACTTTTTTTGGAGAGAGAGCGTAGTGCGCTATTTTTAAAACCAATGTTTTTTTTTCCGTTTCTCCCTTTTATTTATCCAATCCCTCTCCCTGCATGAAACTAACATGTTTGAAGGGGTTTGTTGCATGCATGCTTATTCGTAGTTTTTAGTGTATTAGCGAAGTTGTTTTTAAGATGCTTCCCAATATGATTTTCGGTAAATTTATTTACGCTAAATAATGATCAGAGACCACCTAATTTGATTTGAATAACGCAGCTTTCCGAACCAGATTATTTGATTAACATTATTTTTAGAAAGTCACATTTCCCACAACATTTGGTGGATCAATTAATTTGCCGTTGAGTTTTTAATTTGCAATAAAATTAATTTTTATCGTCTCTCTAGCGAAAATCTGGCGTACATTTACCGATTGCTATTAATTTTGTAAATTGCGTATTCTAACACAATTTCTATGCAACTTTCAGGAAATAATTTGAAAAAATGCCGAGCGAGGTACGGACTCGATCAACAAAACCAGTGGTGCAAACCTTGCAGGTGGGTTTTTAGACAATCCGATTTATTTTTACACTCTAATAATATCGAATTGAAATATTTTAATTGATAATTTGAACGTGTTTATTATTTAAACTAAATTATATTGTTTCTATGTGGAAAGACTTGGCTTATCTTTTCGTCTTCACGATATGGCAAGAGGAGCCTAGTCGACAATTGTTTCATTTTTTGTTGATTTTCTTTTTAATTGTAAAACATAATGTTCAAAAAAATCTGTAGTTGATGTTGTGTTTTATGTTTTTGAAGTATATAAGTTATAAAACCACGCTCGAAACGAGTCTGGTAGAATACGTAAAGCGTACGGCGAAGCAGAAAACAATTCAGAAAATGTGTCTTTTCACAAAGAAATAAGTATGATACGAAATGTAGAAAGCGCACAGGAATAGATTTTTTTGAAAGTAGACAAAGTGTGGTAGTGATTGAATAGGAATTAGAGCAAAAAACATATAGATGGGCCAGAAAACGTCAGAGAGTGGCAATCATTTGTCGAAGAAAACTTTCAAAAAAATCTTTTTTGACACATTTTCTGAATTATGCTCGCTGTTTATTGTAAACGAAACCACTCGGGTATTATTAAGTGTGAAGTTAATGTTTATACTCATAGAAATGTTTTTTTCCACTCATGATTGCCGCTACTCATGGATCGATGCTGGATTCCGCTGGCACTATTGGTAAAAAATTCTCCCGCGTGCGTTTGCCGAAATTTTATTAAATTCCTCCACCAAACCCCACTTGACTCGATTTTTCATTACCTGCGGATATTTTTTTTCTTTTAATCCGTGTTTGGTTTTTCGTTCTTTGCCTCTAACATTTTATATTTTTCTATCTTTCATTCTAAAATATACCTCTTTACTAATATTTGTGTTAATTTTGTACACAACAATTGTCTTTGCCATTTTTGTTGTTTCCCTTCATCTTTTCATGTAACTCTTTTAATCTTAATCTTGGATTCATGTATTTTAATCTAACCGTTCATTCTTCTTCACTTAATTATTTATATTTTCAATTTTAAATCTAATCTTCCGACCCTTTGAATATTCTCTGTTCTTACTTGACATTTAACATTTTTATTTACGCATCTTCTTCTGATTTATATTTCATTGCACTAATCTATCCTCCTCTGATTTCCTTTTCTTACAATTTTCTTTTCTCATTGGCTTCATAACTCTTCATATTTTTCACTCGATAACTCGTATCTACCATTTGCTTTTCCCTCAATTCCTTTCACATTGACTTCACTCTTGTTTCTCACTCTCTTTCGTCTCTCTCGGCCTACTAATCCCATAGCCCCGAGTCAAGTAGCGTTATGGTATCGGGCGGCCTGGGTCTCCTTAGACCCGAGGCGACTCCCTTGCCTCCGGCCAGCTTGGTCGGGAGTCCGCCCCAAGAGCCCACTTACGTGAACCTCTAGTGCCGATCTACCGCCGCAGGAGCCACGGTCAGTTACTAGTATGCGGCATGGACTTTATGCCTTAGTGTTTATGATTTAGCTGCCTCTCTTTGGTAATATAGTACAGGTAAAGATTGCGTTATTAACATTATAATAGAAGTCTGTGTGTTTTTTGTTCTTTTAGGTTGTTGCGATTTTAAGATGTGTGCATGAGGGATGTATAGGTGTCGTTTTGGATCAGCTAATGTCGTGATTGTGACGAATATTCGATGGAAACTTCTCAATATTTTAATTGTTAATATTTGTGAACCAGTGCACTTGAAAAGTTTTAGAAAAATATTCGTCTAATTGTTTCAAAGTGTGTATAATGACGTATGTCGTATATTGTGATTTTTAATTATATTTTAAGACGTAGCTGATCCATTAAGATGCCCTCACAATTACCACCTCAAGTTCAAAAGGAGGTGGACAGTTATCTACGTCATATTGTTCTAGACTATCTAAATAATGACGGCTTTAGTTGTTTTGTCTGTGTATAAGAGATGAAGAATTGATAGATGAATTGTATGCAAATCTATTAATATTGTTTTTTTTGTAGAAATATTACATCTAATCAAGCTGAATGTTGTGAGCTTTTTCTATTTGTCGATGTGTATCGTCGTAGCATTGTTTTTTTTCTTTTAAACAAATATATCTTGTTTTTTGTTACATGGAAATGCGTCAATGCAATTTGGCGTCGCATGAGTGTTTCTTTTTATTTTGCGTTAATTGTTTTTCAGTTGCAGTGCTATTTTTTGTCTGTTACAATTTAGGCATGTTTAGATTTAACAATTGTTGTAACATTCTCGTCTATTTTAAAATATAAAATAATACAAATAAAATTATTATACATATACTTAATTGATATCTTGCTTACTTGAATTATAGTCGAGATATCGATTGTATATCGAAATGAAGATTTACATCAATTCATCTTTTCTTATTTCGGTCCCATTAAAGATTTAGATGATGATCAACTATTCAAATTTTTGATTTTGTACACCTCTAACATTATTGATAATTAAAAATTTCTAATAGCGGCAGTGATATGGCTTTCTCTTTAAAATATTGCTTGAGTGAGACCTTTAGTCCCTTAATTTTGAATTTAATACACTTCTCACAGCCCGATCGAACAGTTGTTAATATATCGGTTAACGGCGGATCCCTCATTTCCTTTAAGTGCTAGTCCAGTTCCAGTACGTTTGAGTGAAGTTCATGATGGATCTGGTCTCTATGTCGTTTTAAGTTCTACGAGCCATCGTATCATTCGATGATAGTTAGCACTATGAAGTGTTAACAAATACATTGACTTGACCTGTGAACCTTAACTTTCGTTTATCTTCCATACAACTATCAATTATACTTCCGACATAGTGTACGACTTTTCATTATCCAGGCGCAAAAAATACCTGTCAGTTGAACTGTTACTTAGTCCACGACATCGTTTTGCAGGCGGAAGAAAAAGTGCGTGCGCTACATGGAGGCGCTGGCGGCGGCGTCGGGCAACGCCCAGATGCCCCCCACCCCGCACTCCCCCTGTTCTGAGGAGGACGTCAAGCTAGAGGAACTGTCCGACGCGTCCAGTGACGGGGAAGCCGACACTCCACTGAACTCCGCCTCCAGCCCAGGCGGGCTCAGCGCTCTATCCTCCCAGGCCGCCCCCCCCGCCCCC
>DWHK01002235.1:0-10143 GCA_018247855.1 Graphium androcles
CTGCACTTTTACGGCTGCGCTCGCCCGGGGAGGTACCACCACCCTTCACAGAGCCAGCATAAAATAAAGTATGCATGTCTCTTGGGGTTACCGGATGGCCATTCCTACCCTGTTCATTCAACAAAACATTTTTTTTAACGTGGAGGAAATGTAGAAAACGCATACCCATCTCGCGGGGCAGAGACCTCGGAGACAATTCCCATCTCCCCCCAGGCAAGGCGCGCCGGAACAACAAGCGCGCCTTCTTCCACGGCCTCTCTTTTATGGATGACAGACCCACCCAAGTAATCACCCGAGGCCATAGGAGTTAGGAAAGCAAATGCCATCAAGCGAAAAACCTCCCAGCTCCTGCGGCAGATATGGTGCAGGGCCGCAGAAAGCAGAAATCCACTCACTGCGGCCCCACCACGCCGCATTCATCAGCGGTGCGGCCCTGCCAAGTCGCGGAGGATAGGGAGAACGGCCTTGGTTGCAGAGCACAGAGGACAGTGGCCAAAAATTCGGAGCTATCCTGACCCAGCCCAGCCTAGCAGGGCCGGGGGCAACGCAGACATATTCACACATCCACCTGACCCCCGCAACCCCTCCAGCACGCATCGAGAGCGGACTCTTCGAGCCCACTCCGAGCGGCCCTCCCGGCCGGCCGTACCTCACTGGTCAGCCATGGCTTCCTCTTAGCTTCCCGTGGGTTGCACCTACCCATAACTACTAAGCCCCTCCGCCACGACAAGGCAGAACTAGGTCTGAGGGGAGCCCGTATTGCCATAACCCAACTAAGAACCAACGACACAAAGTAATTTTCTCCTCGCGAGATTCAAACCCCCGACCTCCGTTTTGTAAAGCAAGGGCTGCTACTAGGCTACGCAGGCAGAAAATGTGAATGTAAAACTATTTTGCATCAAACCACACTAATATTTATGACATTTATTAACAACCATTTAAATTGAACAGATCTTTTTGAAATTATCTCGTGTAAGGTGTTATTTATATGATATTATTTATATTAGCTGACGGTTATTATATCCCAGATTTATAATGAATAGTGAGTAATAAAAACAAAATTACGATAACGTTGCGTACACTCCTTATATGGGAAGACATCTCGTAAATTATTGAAGGAATAACAAATAAAGCAATAAATATGTTACTAACACTGTTTATCTCGATAATTGTCCAGACAGTGCTAGCGTAAGGAAAATAGGCGGCAGATAAGTTGGTTTTGACCCTGAAACTGGTGACATTGGCAACAGATTAAGGATATATTATGCGGTCTATAATTATAAAGATTTATTGACCGAGCGATTTAAGCGAGTAAGGTTTTTAATTAGAGTTTGGGCGAAAACACATTTTTTGTATGTATATATGTTCCGCGATGATCGTCGAACCCAGTGCTCCAATTAAAATAGAACTTTTGATGACGATGATTTGGATGACGGGTTGGCGCAGTTGCCAAGAAGTTGGCTGCTGCGTCGATCGTGGGTTCGATTCCCACCTGGAACAAATATTTACAAATAGTTATTTCGGATCTGGGTATTTAATATGTGATGTATGTTTGGAAAACGCCCTTGTAACACAAGATTTTTTTTAAATTAAAATTTGCAGTTGGGGTAGGTAATATTAAAACTTTCAAATTCATTTGGAATTCGCATCGGTGCAGTAGATTATGAGATATTTAGATAAACATGAAATAAACAAATTGCCTTGGACCTTGCCATTATTTGCAAGGTCCAAGTTCGCGGCGAATTACTAGTTGTATTTACGCGCCCACTTGTACATAATAAGTTAAATGGCAATTATTTTCCGTTTTATCGTAGTAGCAGATTTTTTCATCACCTCACATAAAACATTAAATTAAAATTCTTTATTGAACATAGAAGTGTTTACACTTATTGATTGTCAAAAGAAATTACACTGGTTCGGAAAGTAAAGCCACTGAACTGAGAAGAACCGGTGTAAGAAACTCAGCCAAACATATATGTACATATATGTTTGTATGAATGTATGTTCGTGATTTTTACAAGAACTACTGATCTGAATTCAGAAAAAAATCCTGGCGCTCAAATGGTTCATTTGAGCGCCAGGATTTTTTTCTGAAATGGTTTTATTGGAAAACTGTCGTCTCAAACTGAATGAACCTGGAGGTGAGCTGAGGCTACATACATAAAACATAAGGGAAATCAGTAAGTTTGTTTCGATTAGCACTCCTTGTAGTCACAATATTATGAGCCTTCCTTCCAAATGTAACAAATTATTGATTATCATTCGATTTTTATTCGATTAATTTAAAATAAACTAACATTACGTGGAAGCTCTTGCATTATTCGTGTGCTTTACTTTGGATTTATTAGATCTTTCTCTATTCAATAGTTCAGTTAATTTTGCTATTCTCGATTTCGAGTATTTTTTTTTATACAGTTACTATCCAAATTTACAGACATATAGGCAAAATTCTAAAAATCACAATATTTTAAAGATTTTAAAAAATAATAAAACCTAAAATTTCTTTAATGTACAGATTTCATTCTTCCTTTCTTGCTGTTTTGTTATACTAACTAATAGATCAGGTAACAGTTAAGATTGTGGCTATAAATTGCTTGTTAAATAGTTCTCGATAAAAATATTATAATTATTCACATACTGTGAGGGAAAAAAAAAATCACTAAAAGAGTCTACAAAAGACAAGTAGATAGTTTATGGGGCAAAGTATACGCATGCACAATAAAATTCCACCCTCTTTAATAAATCCACCATTTAGGTGCAATATTAAAAATAGACTTCTGCGTGAAGCATATTATATCGTTACAAAGCTCTCTGCTGACTTAAATGCATGGGATTAATACTGTTGATACTCACGTAAGTCAAAACAAGATAATTGTAATCCTGTCTGCATAATTGTAAACCAACATTATTTTAAAAAGAGCAACTGCTGAGTTTCTTGGCCGCTCTTCTCATCAGAAGCTGCCTTCCGAGCTGGCGGTAGCTTCATGAACATATATACTATTGCAATGTACAATTTGACGTTTCATAAGAACGCGCAAGCGTCTATGTGAATAAAGATATTTTGAATTTGATAAATAATGGAATAATTTCGCACGAACTGCGTTATTTATCAGTATAAAAGTACTATCATTTATGTGGTAAAATACAATATATTTATTTATTGTGCTATCGTACACAAACATGACAATTTATATTACATTACAAAATTTAACAAATATAAAAGTAGACCGCCGGCGCGGCGTAGGAGAGGAAGTAATATCCCCTTCTCTTCTACCGCGTGACGGTCTACTCTCCTTCTGTCTTACGAATTTTCGATCAGGTCACGTGTCCTGAAGCGAGTTTAACATTTTTTACCCATCCTAAAGTGCATAACGCCGGTAAAGCAGTTTTCACTTCAAGAACCATTAATTATCAAAATATTATCCAAAACGGAACGTGAACTTAGGACTACGCCCTTTTTGTAATACAAATAAAATAACGTTATTAAATGTATAATTCATTGATAACTTAGTACTTATATTACTAATAATTAATTTAATCGATCTGTCTTGTTTTGATCCTAATCACTAAACCTTACAATCTAATTAACTGCTTTATAATGTAATCAAAGGTCTGTCTAACTCATGTTAAATTAATGTGAAGTTTTGTGTACATTAAAAGAAAACTGTTGTTTTAATCTTTACATATCAATTTTACAAATTGTCGATTTTTTTATTTAATGAAATTACATACATAAATATAACATTTTGAACTCGGATCGCTCATCTTGAGTACATTTATTTGAAGTATTATATAATAAAAACACATGCTGTAGGAAATAAAAAGCGAAAGATTAGAGAATAGAACAGAGCATATTTGCTAAGTTAAAGTTTTTAGTCAATCCTACAGGATTTTACTTTGTTTTTACGCCACTCTATTGCAATTTACTTTTTGTTTTGTTTCATTTGCTTTTTATTCGGTCTGAGATGGTTTTTGATATGAGATGGTTTTGACAACATTTTGTAGATGCGCTTGTAATTTTTAATATAGCTTCGTAGTATAAATCATAAGACTTGAAGCTGTTGATAACATAAGATCATTTGTTTTTATAATAATAAAATGCTCTTTGAAATGGAATTTGAATAAATTTTATCTCATAAATATATTGTATATTATATACATTTCATTTAATTAGGTAGGGTTGTTATGAAGAAATAGTAATTATATTGAGAGTTACAGAAATTTCGTCATGTACCACAAAATTAGCGAGCGTAGTTCCTAAAGGCTATTGGATATATGAAAACATTTTTGACTTTATTTGGGTCAGAGACAGTATTGGAAATGTGGAATATGTCAAACAGAACTTAAATGAAAAAATCTTAATAATTTGTGGTGTATTGTCTTTGTATATCGTATAAACGCAGTATTCATTTCTATTTTCTAAGTTCCTATTTAAAGGCAAAAAATATGTCCATGTCTAATTTGAGTCTTGCTATATGTTTTCCATCCTAATGTTTATAGCGCATCATTTCTTTTATGAAATAGGATATTTTGAACAAACATGTTTGAATATCATGACATTGTATCATCGCATGAACTATGGATCACTTGATTAGAGTTCATTGACCACATAGTGGGCATTCCTAGTGCTTTGTGGTCTGGTGTGCTGCGGTCGAAGCCGACTGCGGTTACAAGTTCGATTGATGTCAATATTAATATATAAATAAAATTATGTTGTCGGTCTGTATTTTTAAATTACTGTCAATATTTAAGTGATGACTGTTATTTAAATATGTTGTCTAGCCAATACGTTAAATTCCTTAAGTCAATTTGTCCGGAATACAATTCATTATTTTATCTGATATGAAGGAATTTATATCATCAAATATAATATTTTTATTGTTTCGGTCTGATATCTGTGATATCCGAATTTGTGCATGAACTCTTTGAAAATTACTCAATAGAATTTGTCGAATCGAATATGATATCGTAATAGTTTATGCTCCGGAGTTAATTAACAAGATAGTTCCTATCTGTTTATTTATATAATTTCAACAAATTTAGTAAATGTTTAAAAGAATAATATTCAGAGTATATATACATTGAATCACATACTTAAGGGCAAGCCCGTATGTATGAATCTATTAAAACAATAAGAAAATAACAATGATCCCTTTAAACTTTAAAATGTGTGCACTATTTTAACTAATAAACATGTTTATATATTTTGCAAAATGTGCAATATTCATGTATTTATATACTAAATTTGCATCTTTTCTTAAGCTGTCTTATCAGCTAATTGGCAGGAAGCGTGTTATAGTACGGTAGCGTGCTAATTTCTAAAGTAACGTTTAAGACGAAATATGTATGTATGTATATTTTACTTCAAGTTATTCTTTTTTCTTATTTTTTTTGTAGGAAAGGTTGGAAAGCTAGCAGACGGTTCACCTGATGTTAAGTGATCCCTTCGCCCTTGACACGCAACATCCGAAGAGTTGCGTGTACGTTGCCAGCCTTGGGGATAGTATAAAACAGGTTATAAGGTAGGATGGGTCAGAGACATACTAAGGATTCGGAGGGAAAAGAGGTGGGAATAGAAGAGGGTAGGAATGGATATCCGGTACCTCTAAGAGCCATGCGTACTTTATTTTATGCTGGCTCTGTGAAGGGCGGTGGTAGATCTCGGACGAGCGCGGCCGTAGAAGTGCAGTAAAAGCTGTATCAAGGTTATTAGCTCTACCATCTTAGAAGTATGCATGTATATATGTATATTTTACTTCAAATAATTTTTTTAGAATTATCAATTCTTAATTTGAAATTTTTATATCATACAAAAAATAAAATTCAAATACAACGTATTAATAAGGTATATGAAAAAAGCACGGTACCTTTAGCAGTGGTTAACAGTAAAATGAATTTTCGTAAATTATATTTCATAAATTAACGTAAACGTTTAGTACTTTTGTGATTTTAAAGTTAATGTTCCTTAACACAAGTTTTTTTAAGTTATGTGTAAAATTTAATACTTTAAATTACGGTAGGAATTGAATAGGTAGACGATATTTTAATGCAACAGTAAACTGCCATCCTTTATATATATTACTAAGGTACAGTGATCTGTAGACGTTTAATTACTGCTGTAACTGGGTTATAGTAACGTTATAAATAAGTTATTTTACTGCATTCAGCGGTAAACTGATTGAATATGCTAAGTTCTGGTATATTATTACTTTATTATTACTACTAGTGGACTTCAGACCCAAGGTGATTGTTTTTATTTTTCTTTTGACGTGATAACGTCTTATAAATGAACGCCGGCTGCACGCACGTAAAAGCAAGACTCATTGTCACGTTCCGCATAAGCCGAGTGTGCAAGCGAGAGTGCGGAAAAAGGGATAGAGAGGCACGATCGGCCTAAGAGTTTGGCTTGTGACGCATCTATCTCTCTTCTCATCGGTCGATGCGTCCGAGTAGTTAGTTCATCAATATTTTCTTATGACGTTATCACGTAAAATTATAGACCGTAAACTGACTTTACAGACAACCATTTTTTTTGACGTCAAACGTCTTAAAGGATGCCATACGTGAGTAGATCTAAGTAATTACCGCGTGGATCAGACCAAAATTAATTTTGACACAACAACAAACAAAGCTGAATGTAGGTCGTATCAACAGGTGACATCAGGACGTCAAACGCCTAAGTCCTACCCGTGCCCATAAATGCTGTAAAGGATTCAAACATCGGATGATAAAATTTAAAAATAAACCGCGATAAAATCCGTAAATTTGTTTAATTTAAAATGTTGAAGTTATTAATTGGCGATTAAATAAAAATAATGTTTTTGTTCAAGACATAAAAGTACCACCAACGTTCATATTTTTTCTGTTTGTCGTGTGAAGTACAGGCGTAATTAAATGATACATGTTCTATTATCTTTTAATGAAAGATTGTTGATTTAAATATTAATCTTAGGGGTTTTCTAATTCTATCTAATTAGAAAACCCCTAATCTATTAATATTAATCTGAGATGTATTTAGTATGTAGATAGTTTAAGATATAATTATCAGGTATGGTAGTGGCCGGTCAAAGATAAATAGCTGCGCAAGTAATAATCGTCATATTAAGATATAAACAAGTGCATACAACACTCAACAAACATTACCTCGTTACGATTTTGATATTTTACATAATAATATATAATTTTTGTTGCCGGATATAAGGAATTCTTTCCTTGTAGAAACCAATAATTCGTTCACCATTTTCGTACAATATCTAAGGAAAACACGTTTAGTTATGTGAGGGCAGGATTTTTCATTCCAAATAGAGAGAGGCACTACGCCGCAGCTGCGTCATTGTTAAAGTCCCCAACATCAATAAGCCATCCTGAGAAAGGTCCGTAAAGGAGCTTTTACAATGACCCCTCACAAATTGTGTTGACCCGAGAGCTGTCAATATTTTCAAGGGTGACTTTTGACATTGCGGCATTTTATATATTAACTACAAATGATGGTTTGATAAATATTTCCATTTAAATTCAATATAGTTTGGTAGTAGCTCAGTTTCTGGGCGCTCGTCTTTAATTCTGTATACTTGAGGCGATCCTGAGTTCAAACTCCGGTCATTTTCTTAATTGCAATTTTAAGTGCTGATTTGCCACGTGCTCGACGGTGAAGGAAAACATCGTAAGGAAACCTGCATATCTAATATGTGAAGTTCGCCAATCCGCACTTGGGCCGCGTAGAGGACTATGCCCTATATACACCCTCTGTTTTGAGGAGGCCTTGGCACAGCTGTGGGACAATTTGAAAATAAGCTGTTACTTTACTTTTATAGTTTGTGTAGATATATTAGAGTCAAGCAAATTCCTCAGATACTTGGTGTTCTTTTCCAGGGGATCATTTGGTCGAATGAAGTGATTTGCTCTTATTCTGTGCTTTGCTTGAGATAGCTGACGAACTCCTAGGTAACACCTAGTAAAATGTATTGCTATATATCAGGTTCACGTTCACTCACGATGGTGGATAATGGATGCATTACCTGGGCAATTGGCGGCATTTTTGAGTTAACTATATACGGCAAGCGATTCATTACGCGGTAAAAATG
Source organism: Graphium androcles (assembly GCA_018247855.1). NCBI lineage: Eukaryota > Metazoa > Arthropoda > Insecta > Lepidoptera > Papilionidae > Graphium > Graphium androcles. The sequence continues at coordinate 8,085 of DWHK01002235.1, forward strand.
GCAGGTTCGGTGGCGAAACGCGACAGTTTGTCCTGAGGTTTTTAGGGACATCGCTGGTGTAAATGCTAAAGACGAGGAGCGAGGGAATGGACTTTTGTGAAACTCTTCATGAGAGCGAAACCGTCAATTCGGTATTGAAAAGTCCGGTCCAATAGTAAGGTGCATCAAGCTTATCTGATACATTGTATATTTACAGCAGATCCTGTCATCCTGCCAGACACTAGAAAATGCCTTTGTAATGTCTAGAATACAGCCTGTTGGATAAAGACAAGGTATATTTAAGCTTTCTAGTACATTTTAAATACCAAAATATAAAATTACAAACAAAATCAAACATGTAGTTTTTATTTCAAACAAATATTTGACTTATTGGACCTTTAACCCTCGGCCCAACATAATGTAAAAAATGTCCTAGCTCAAGTAAGATTTCCTGAAACTCGTGAATTGTTAATTCAGACGTCCTGTTGGCGCTGTCTTACTTTGTAAGCTGTATATTTCACTACGAGCACAAACGAGCACCTGCGAACGTTTTGACGCTTCAGCGCTTTGGACAAATACTTACCTTGCCTTATGCGTAAAGACTTGCATGTAATATTCTCGTGAACTATATAGGAGAAATACCTGACGAAGGATGTGACTAGGTTAAATAAATAGGGTATAAGTAAAGGTAGTGTTTTTAATCATCACTACTTTGCTTGTTATTTCTCTATTCTTGTTATTGTTGAAATACAAAAAAGATTGTAAGCTGGAAGTCGGTGAATAGTTCTTTGAAATTGGTTGAATTGATTTTATATGGTTATTTATAAAATTTTACTCAAACGTAATTCTTCCACTTTTAGGTCCTAATCTCATATATCACAAAAATATATTAAATAGCATGTAAAAGATTTATATTTGTTGATTTTTAAATAAAACATATAATTTTACATTTTTATTAAGACTTAGCCTTAAAAATTATATTATGGGCTAATAATCTTAAAAATGTTCAATGTATATATTGCATGTATCAGATAAAAACAATAACTCTATTGTCTCATATAGCAAAATCATCAAATAAATCTGCATAAAAAGATTAGGTTCCAGTCATCTAGTGTAATCACTAGCCTCAGAACTTATAAATTTAGAGAATAACGCCAAAAACTATCTCTTTGTATTTGATTGCCAAAAGATGCCCAATTAACCGAGACGGATGATACTTCATAACGATCCAGTTGGACGAAGCCAAGCATCGAGGGTTCTATCATTCAGACTGCTGGCGCGTTGAGGAGTACATAAGGAAGGTATGAGCCCTCTTAGTGCCATGAACCATATCGACTTAATGATTGATATCACTAACGACGCTAACGGAGTATTGTATTTGAGTATGTTTAATGTAAGTTAGGTTACAAGAAAAACAGTTTGCTTTATTGAACGGTAACATATCTTTGGATCGTGTAGATACAAGTATCGGGACCAAATATGTCAAAGAGAATATAAACAAGTGCAGACAAGTGTCGAAATGAGAACAAAAAATGTCTCGCGTGTCGAGTCTGACTACTTGAAAAGTGTTAAAAGAAATAGCTTGAAAAGTTTCGAAGTTACAACTCTATAAATATAATGCATTTATTTATAATTCGGATAAAATATTTTAATAATATAAATAGTGAAATATATTTATTTGTACAACAAATAATGTAATACATTCCATAACAATAATATACTAAAAATAATAACTTTAGTCTAAAAACAGTAACAGGTCATTTAGGGCCAAGATTTACGCATGCACTTATAATTTAAAAAAAAACACAGTCAATATTAAGTCCTACATTAGGCTACTCAATACATTCGAACTTGAAAATCACTTACCACTTGCATTTCTAAGCAAAACTTATTATACCATTGCAAAATAATACATAGGCTAATACAATATATATATACTAATAGATAGGCATAGAATGAGCCGGGAACATGTTAGGGATTTGAAGGGAAAAAAGAGATTAGGAATGGCCATCCGGCAGCCCAAAAAGCATGCATATTTTGTTTTATGCCGACTTTGTCTAGGGCGATGATACTTCCCTGG
>DWHK01002236.1:0-10142 GCA_018247855.1 Graphium androcles
GTATCTTCTTTTCTAATCAATGACTAATTCCTTCAATTTAACGCAACTATGGAGGGTAGATGTAAATAGTACCACTTGGACAACGTTTCACCAAAAAAAACTTTCTCATTGTTTCTATATTTTTCTCTTTGCATTAACGATAGTAATCACATTAAAATAATAAAAATATATGAGTTTATAATAATCAAATGACTATCCATGTTAATTCAGCACTTTTATAGATTATATTTACTAAATTAAATTTGACTACGTAAATTGTTGAGATTCTAAAAACTGCATATTTCCTACCTTCAGCCTCGGAAAATATTAAATTTTCAATACAGCACAGTTCACTCTGTTATAACTGCTAAATACATATAATCCTTTCCTACACTAGCGCTATTTTGGTGAGTTTTCGAACAATAATTTGCTTGCAGGTGCACACTTTTTTAACTTATCCCCATTACAAGACCGTTCTCCTCCCTTCTATCCTCCATAAACGCAACGGCAAGCCTTCGGGTGTTGTGAGTATCTATGGATGAAGAATATCACTTAACATCAGAAGAATCGTCTGCTTGTTTGCCTCCTTCTCGCGTCTCTCCATGCGAGTAAATTTCATATTCTAGATCAACGGTAAGTACCCTATAGGTTTTGTTTTTCTTAAACTGTTAAATGAAATTTAATTTATAACGAAATATTATAAAAAAGATATATTTTGATTGCGTTGAATTAGAAGTTTTATTTTGTTACAACTCTTAACGAGTTGCGAACACATGTATACTGATATTTATTTCAATTTAGTAACTTGAGAAGTTCCAGTGTTAGCCAGCAGAGAAGGTTTCCATATGCTTTTGGGGTAGGGAATCCTAAATACGTTTAGTAATAAAAATCTGTTATTAATCTGCACGCGAACACTGCCAGATAAAGGTCAGAACAAATCTATACGATTGGTGCAAGACCGTAATGGACAGTGATATGAACTTATGGTCTCTCGTTCGTCTACATCGTTCATTACTTTTGCCTTTATGGGCTAACTTTACCGTAGTTGTAAACGGCTGGTTTTTAACATAAAGCCATTAAAGAGAAATAAAGACGTAATTTATTACGCGAAAACTTCTGCAAGGATTGCGTATGGCACGCAATTTTTTCGATGATGCGAACACTGCGCAAAATTTCCTTTAAAAATATAAATAGGTTCCAGAATGACAATTTTTCTTTAAACTTGCCAACTAATACTTTTTTTTATTTAGACAACTTTTTTGTGTCAATGTTTTTATAGCTTTTGCCTTTTTCTATATTCCATCATTTACTAAACATCTTCTGGTTGCTGTATTATTTATATTAAATTACACATGGGTGGTAATAATACAAAACTTTATATATGGTTGATAATTAATTTTATGGCTTCAATATAGTGATACGATAATCCGACAATACAAGCTCTGAGCTTAGTTTTCGCATCAGTCTCTCACAATATACGTATGTACTTACGTTTCAACTAAAAATTATGAATGTATTAACTAGATTGTTCCAATATGTATTGTAACGAAAAAAATAGAGATTATTATTACCCTGGTGGAAAGACTTATCAAAGCCTTATTTTTTTCGAGTAAGTAAACAAATTGTGAATAACTCTTCAAAACTGTCGATGTCTTATATTCTTAGAAAATTGGAACTTCTTTTAAAGGGTTTTATAGAGTTAAGAGTTTTTAAGACTATTGAAGAGCTGTTTTAAAAAATATTTCCACCAAGGTATTATAAAAAAAAATAGCCAAAGATCATAATTGAACTTCTTAATGAATTATAATTAGTACCGCAATAAAACGATTCAAAACACAAAGATACCACCCAATGTAGATTTATTTTAATAACAAATTCATTATTATCTACCAATTATTACAAGTCGGTTGGCGCAGCTGTTAGAACCGCGAGTCGAGAATTCAATTCCCAGCTAAAGCAATAAGTTGCATGATCCACTTATAACCAATTCTGGTTGAGGCGTATTCCGTGTGAAATAAAACAATTTAAAACGTTATTATAACAAAAAGTTTAACAAACATTATAAAATTAAATATAATGTTTGTTAAACAAGTAAAAATAAAAACAAAGATTCACATTATTAAAAGAAAATAATAATATTTAAAGTGCTTCATCATCGGTTCTTGGATATCATCTTAGACCTTTAGAACATGCTTTAAAGGAGCCCAATTAAGCTCAACTGGGCTATGTCATTCGATAACTTGGCTTCGCTACCTTCCAGCACCATCATCAAATCAGCCCTGTGACGTCACTATATTGCATAATCATCTGATTAACATATAAATGCAAAATATCGACTGTATCAAATTTAACTTGTAAGATTTAATTACATCCCCACAAGCATTTTAAATTAAAAACTTGTAAAAAATATCTATATAAGCCTTTTACTACCTTTTTTGTTCTACAAACACGCCTGATAACCATAACCATGGCTATAATAAAACGATAATATAACCTGTGTAAATAACAAGTCAGTGGCTACCGGAATATTTTACGGAGGTCAAAATTCGCTTCGGAAGAACTCGCCAACCTTGCCACTTTAAAATGGGTAATACACGCAATTTTCTTGCTGAACACATCTTGGGAACTTAACCTCCACTTCCATTCGGGAAAGGCCAAGGAAACCAAAAACTTCGATGATTTTATCCAAAGCAACGTGGGCACGAATTGAATGTCTGACCGCGCCCTCGAATGTTTGATAATTTCGACTAAAACGGCCCAAGACCTCGTATTTCGAACATTAATCCGTTTTGTAAAGCATTCCGTGTTTGCCGAATAAAAACATCGGACGACGAAACACTTCCTTTTGATAATTATACAACTGTTTAGTATAACATGTTTTACAATTTTCGGAGCATTTAAAATTACCGTAGTATCATCCTAATAACTAACTACTAATAATAACTAAGTAGTTTTGTTTTTCCTCTTCATCATACACTGTAATGAATTGCATATTTAACTTCAACGGACTAATAAAATTTCAGCAACCTAAGAAATAAAAAATGCACAGAAGTGTAAACTTTAATCAAGTTTTAGACAATTTAATGAATATGCCATATTAATTCCTACTCAAAAAGAATATTTTTTTTTTATTTATTTTTGCTGCTTCTAGTAATATAACCCGGAATAACAATTTGGAGATATCACATTTTTTTTCATAATTTGGGGCTCGAACCTATACTAGCACACCTGTATCATATTGGCAATTTGATCATTTAATCGATTAAAAGGTCTAGACCTTTACTTTACTACAATATAAATAAACACTGCGCATAAAAGTCTAAAGGAAACCCTATCTTATTTTTACATTTGAATGGCATTATGAAAACAATAAGGTTTTATATTAGTGAAGTCGAACGGATAAAATAAAACGCGGCGCAAAGTTGAATAAATGTCAGTTGAGGTCTGAACGCCGTGTTGCGGCTGACATCTAATACGAGCCGGTTTGCTGAGGTCAACACTTTCACGAATACATTGAGACAAGTTTATTTTTTTCCATATGTCTTATGGTTAAACGTAATATTTAGTTTCTCATGAGGCGTTCCGTTTGGAAGAGATTTAATATTTATGTCAATTTATTTTTATACGTATCTATGGATGATTTGTCTTACTTCTGCGGTTAGTTTTGCACTTTGTAATTTGTCATTTTAAGCTCAATACCCGCAGAGCTAGAGACGCGAAGTTCTAAACATGATTGGTAACAGAAAGGTAATGTGTTATTGTATTAATCTATGGCTTTCTGTTTGTTATATCATTCAAAGCTATTAATAAATCCTCACAATCGTTTATAATCGTATTGTATTAAGGAAAATGTCTCTAAATAAAGTTAAATCAAATGGACAATTGTATGTTTCAGTATGTGCACTGGACGTATAAAACACAAATATAGTTTTTAACTTTGGTAATGTGTGGTGTCGGGCTGACCGAATTATCTGTCACGGCGGCTAAACAACGAGATTAACCGACTGTGCGAAAGATGTTGGTGTGTGCGCAGACACAGGTGCACCCACTTTTCCTGTACTCACACAGCAAGGTGGGGCGGATATCCGGACCGGAGAGAGATCATGCGCAAAGACGTAGATAGACTTATGTCATGCTTAAATTAAACATCAGATTAACATACAAATAGCTTCATATAAATAATTATAATATAGAATAAATATAAAGGAATAAAACCCAATGATTTTATAGTGTTAATGTTTTATTTTATTCTGACAAATATCAATCGAAAAGTTTGAATGTTAATCATATTTATATGACAACTGGCGAACCTGGGAAACATTGAATTGCACTGAATTTGAACACTGAATTGCAGTGCCCAAACTTCGACAACCGATACCAGAGCTACACAAAATTTCATTAAAATCAGGCCAGCTATATATTGCTCATTTATTTTATAACTTACATGTTTGATCTACTAACTGTGAACGCCTGTGATGGACCAAATTTGTAACGATACAATAACAATAATAAATATTATCGTCATAAATAGTTATTTTTAATCAAAATACTTTATTTAAAACGCCAATAGGTACTAATGCTAATTTCAATCGAATATTCTCTTTTAACATTGGCGGCATGTAATTCATTTTGTATTACTAGCTCTCATTAATGAAACATGAAACAAAAAAATAACTTACTTTTTAACTTATCGGGTAAGCATTTAAAATCCAAACTATGAATAAGGTCAGTGTAAAAACGATTTTTTTTAATAAATATGTAAATTAAGTCGCAAGTTTACATTAGGAGAAATTAGACATATTATGTACATATATAGAAGAAGAAAACAATAAATAAACTACAAAAACTTTTATCATCCCCACAAATTATATTTTAAAAATAACACACTACTTTATTTTTCGAATTCAACAGTATTATTGTAAAAAAATATATTTTTATTCTAAAAAAAAGCAATTGCAGAAAATAGATACAAGGCATACCTGTCGCGGAAGCTCGCAGGGTGAGCCCACCCGCTCTTCCGGGCCACCTCCAGTTTTCACATCCACTACGACATTATCAAAAGAAATCCACAGGTTGCGACGAAGTTGTTTTATTCCGTCCAAACGTCACAATCACAAATCTACTGGCACAATACAGTCATAAAACCAACGGAAAAATAAACACAATTAAAAAAGAAACTAGTCCGATCGAGAGGTTCTCTTTTTGAATTCACGCGGTTATTTTTCGAATTTCGAACGCTAATTGAACTCCGTTCAGAAGGCGCGTGCTAATGCGTCCAGCGTACTCATCGCGGCGCGTTCGGTTATCAACTGCAGGTGAGGCGCGACAGTCGACAGGTACGAGCGATGCGAGAGGCTGGGCGCGTTCGCCGTTCGCCGCTTGCCGCGTACACACGGTCGACAGAACGTGCGATTTTGTTGAAATCAAGAAATTATAAATCTTTACATAATAAAACTACGTAAACTCAATTAAATTATCTGTAACATGGAAAAGTGTCACGTAACATACAATAATGCCGTTGCGTAGATAAGAATCATCATTCTCTTATGAAAGTACGCTACAAATATTTTAGTCTATTGTTAATTTTTGTAAGAGTTACTCTTTTTTACATCTACGAGTAGGAATACTTTATTTTAAAAAGCTAAAATAATACTTTCACTGTAACAGTAATAAATAATAATATTTAAACAGACTCAGCAAAATTATTAAGACGAATATGGACGTGTCGCATATTCCTTTAATATCCGCCAATAATTTTCTCGCATTACTTAATTAACAATTGTTCCACTTTTTTTTTAATTGAGTAAAGAAGTCTGATAGTTGACTTATTTGTTAATGTTAAACGATAACTACTACGCATATTCATTTTCATTACATCCCGTCTTCGTTGGATCTAACCTACAAAATCTAAAATCACCAAAATATTTTCACATGTAAATTAAGGTGTAATGTGTGGCATTTCATGCCAATATTGAAATGGAGTATTAGAAATATAATTAGAAATCGCATCGTGTGTTTAAGGCCTTACGAGCCGCGCGGTGCGGCGTCGATAGTTGTCGGTAGTTTTCCGGATGACCCGGACTGTCGGATACTGGTCTCAGGTGTGTCACAAACATACCTTCTCCGGGAGGCACACATCGCCGCCCTCCTTGCCGCTCCAATTCCCGACGTATAAGGTTACGTCTACCCTCTACTTGTAGAGCGATACGCAGTTAAGCAGATTGAGCAAATGATACTAATGACTTCTTCTATTTACGCGTATATAATTAATAAAGTTATCCCCTTACCGTACAAGTTTAAAATACTGATTAAGTCAATTTAATTTTATTAAATAAAGCAAGACATTCGGATATTACAACAGAGAATGTATTTTTGTCTATGTATGAGGGAAAATTATTTTCACTGATTAGCCATATTAGATTAATATAATATATAGTATGTTTAGAATTTTAACAAAATATGTTTTAAATTTTGGCTACCTTTTTCGTTGACACACCACGGAGGTAAAACTGCCCGAAAGCTAATTTTTACCACAAAGAAAAGGGTGTGTACTTCGTTTAATAACGAGGGGTAATCCCAAAATAATGACAATCGAATTTTTAGAGAACTAAAAATTCATTTGAAAAATATTTTAATATACACCGTCACATTTTGAAACTACCTTCATTTTAATTGATCATATTAATGTGTCATCATGTCAAAGATTTACGAGTTTTATCTTCTTTTTCTTCTTATCGTTATTCCCATATTACTTGGCGTCGGCTTCTCATCCACTCAGATATAACCTGAATGTCAGTTTTTACACAGAACGACTGGAGTCTGACTTTCGTAACCCAAAGGAATGTACTGTATACGTACGACGGATTAGTGAGCTTATTAGAAGGCACTGCCAAAAGTGTTCTTGGCGACCGGGACAGGCTTTTTACATGCCCATCTGACGCACGAATCATCTTATTTTCAGGCAATCGATTGATCATACCGCTTAGCCAACTAAGAAACAATAACACAAAGTCATTGTCCCTCCACGCAGTTCGAATTCACGACCTCCGGTTTGTAAAGCAAGGCGCTATACCACGGAGGCAATTATTTTTCTTACAGAAGAAGTTGGCAACTGAGCAGACGGTTCACCTGATGTTAAGTGATCCCGTCGCCCTTGGACGTACACAACCGAAGAGTTGCGAGTACTTTGCCAGCCTTGAAAATTGAATAGAGCAGGTATAACGGTAGGATGGGTTAGTATTATATTATGGATTTGGAAAAAGAATGGGAAAAGACGAGGGTATTAATAGCCATCCGGCAACCCTAAGAGCCATGCATAGTTTATTTTAACCTGGCTCTGTGAAGGGTAGTGGTACCTCCCCGAGCGAGCGCGGCCTTAGAAGTGCAGCAAAAACTGTGTGAAGGATGTTATGCTCTACCACCTTGAGAAACCTTCACCTCAATTTAGGAGTTTTATGCACATAGAATAAAATGGAGTCAGAAACGTCATAAAATCCTCCTGCCTGAAAAAATGCCTACCAAATACATACAAGATAACCCGATGGAAGCAATAAAATATTGTCCCTCCATTATTTCGGTGTTTAAGCAGCATGAGTGACCATGTACTTGTACCCTTATGGTACAAGTACACTACGACGAAGACAAGCACCACGAAAATATAAAAAAAAATGCTGACCGAAGAGAGAACTTCAGGCATAAAGCTAACGTTACAGGGATTTCATGTAGTAGTGTTCAGAGCATTCTTAGCGAAAAACTTTATATAAACGAGGTGTCAGCACGTGAGGGTCCTAGCATGTAAACCAGCAGTCGATTGAGGATTGAAAGTACATTTGCTCTCTTTTGACTTGAAATCGACCTTCCTTAGCGTCACCGAAGAAAGGGAAAAAAGCGAAATCTCTTAACAAAAGATTATGACGTTTTTTTGCGATAACGAGAATATAATTGTGGTGGCTTAACTAGAAAACGGAACCACTTTTACAAACAGTACAGTCGAGGAAAAAGCCAAGGCACACTGATTTTCTATTTGACAAGGAAAACCCAAACGCATACAAAACCACAATAGCAATGGACGTCATTAAAAAGCGCGTTTCGAATATTTAAATATTCACCATATTCTCTATATCTAGTTTCTGGCAACTTCTATCTACTTCCTAGTCTCAAGAAGCTATAAGGCTAATACGACAGTTTACTGCTTCAACAATTAAAACACAAATTAATAATCATAATCTTTTTGTAGTCAAGTAAATACCTAAAGACATAACTTTATATGATTCGGAAGTTTCAGTTTATTAAAAAAATTGTAAATTAATTTGTTCAAATCTTGTGATTCAATCGTACAGCTATCCTATTAAAGAATAATTTAAATTGTCTCACCTTTAATAGTATCCACGGATTGTGGTTTGATAAATATTTTAAGGTTCCTAAATAAGAAATTGGTGGTTCTTTAAATTGACAATTATATGATGACATTACTCTCAAATAACTAATTAGCGTTTAAATAGATATTCAAAATTAAACCTTACCTTTTTATGATAAAGCTCGTGCGGATTCAAATTCAAATTTAATGATTAAGTTATTTTTTCATCGTTAAATTTTCTTTAACACAGTTCTATTCTGTGATATGGATGTGAGTAATATGGAAAACCTAAAATATCGCATTGTTTACTGATATGAGTTTCACCGTGAGACTAATTTTGTAGAAACATCTCGAAGCTTTAATTATGTATAGAGGGCAACAACTGCAAATGAGTAGGAGAACCTATTGTACCTAGGACAGTTTCTTAAAAAAATATATTTTATTTTGACGTATTGTAAACCAGCCGTATTTGCATATTTTGGAAGGTTTTAAGGACAATTATTTGAGTATTCACCACCAGAATATCGGAAATGTCTAATTTATATTTACAAGTGTTTAACACATTTTTTAAAAAAAAGTAAATATGGCCAAGGTACAACACACCCTATGTACCTCGGCCAATACCACGATGTACCTGAGATACCTTGAGAATTTATTCTCTGAGTATTAACTTATACTTTACCGTTTTATTTGATCTAACGAGATGTAATGAGAAATTCTTAGCATAATCAACATAACATTCCGAGATTTTTTTTAATATAATAAACCTACTTCTTGACATATTCTAAAATATTAAATGAATTCAAGAACATATCTATAATATTTATACTTATTCCACTGGCCAAGATACAACCGATCGAGAGTGACCGAGGTACGACACTGGTACAATGTTATAGAGAACAGTAGCTTTCAAATATTTTAAGATGTAATATACTCGTATGTATATCGATATCATATTATTTTACTATTGTTATTCCTCGTTATCTAAAGAAATCGCGTATAACAATTAAGTGACTATTAAAAATATACGAAACTATGAGACTTGCTTATATAAATATTCTTGCTTTTTATAGCATTTTTATATTACTTCATAACACGACGGTAAGCGACTACCTTCTCATTAGATACTTAGCAGTGATGTTGTGAATTCCATAGTTAACAAAATTTAAAAACGCGGGAATATTTTAAACGAGCCAAATGGTCTAGGTACACATATGGCCGAGGTACAACAGGTTCCCTACTCGGTTAATATTTGTTTTAAACACCACCTGGAGACTGCTAGAGATTCACGTTGATAAAGTAAAATAAAATGCGATAGTGAGTAATAATAAAAATTAAACAAATCAAGTACGTAATAAAGCTCAAAAATTTATAGTTGAATGATCTTGAAAGATCTTCATCATCGAGAACCTTGGAGTGCACATTAAGAATAAATTATCTTAGGGACCTCAGCTCAGATCAACCATAAATTATTTGCTTCAGCGGCATCCTTCGAGGCTCAATTTACTACCTATTGGACATCGCCGGAATGCTCATATACTTTCCCTTCCTTACAGCATGCTGTTTTATCAATTTTCTTCATGGATAAGATGAGGAACGTTTCAAACTCCTTAATGAAACCTATCCCAGTCTTTGATATCATTAGAGAATTTGACGCTTGCAATTACACCACATAAAACTAAAATCATCGAACAGTCATTTATGGTACAAGCTGTCCAGCTGTTAAATACCCTTATTGACAATTATTGACAAACTATTATTTGTGTCTTTAATACTATTTTATATACATATATAAATAGGTATGTAC
>DWHK01002237.1:0-10141 GCA_018247855.1 Graphium androcles
TAGCGTGATGTTATATAGCTTAGAGCCTTCCTTGGTGAATTTTCTTTTTCTTGTCTTTCCAACACTAAAAGAAATTTCCAATTTGAACCAGTAATTATTATTTAGTATTAAAACCAAAGATTAAAACATTCAACAAAACAAACTCTTCAGTTTTATAATATTAGTATAGATTAGAATTTCTTTTTTGATTCCTTTCCCTCTTTTCAGGACCTCTTTTCGCTTATCTATATTCCAGAAAAAAGCAAAAGAAAAAAAGCCAATTTCGTCTAAGTCCGTTACATAATCAACCCGATTTCTAAAAACACGACTTCACGGAAAACATTGCATTGAATAAATTTCAAACAAATCTAAAACACTTTTGTGTTTCTATATCTAAAACTTTACTGTTTGGCAAACAGTTATAGCAGTCATGTAGTTTGTAGTTTAAACTGTCGATTAAATGCGTTACTTGGCGGATGTGGCGACAAGTTACACGCCAGTTTAGAGCTACCTCGTGAAATTCGCACGAGCAGTTACCCCCCCAGTGATTAGCCCACTTGGCATTTTACTCGTGGTGAAATAGGCCCTCAAACAAATATACCTGTTTATGGAAATAAAAAACAGTTTTTTTTATAATTATTACTTTATTTAAAATTGAAAAAAGCAATTCGTAACTTGGATTTATATTACGTACAAAAAATTGTCACAGCTTTTTTATTTCCCATGACATAAAACCTCTACTTAATTATAACATGAGAGACAATGGTTATATTTATTGACCAATATTGGTATTCTAACAATTTGATTATTTAAATCTGTTTTGATTAGCCAAATTTAACTTCAAATACAATTTCAAACTATACTAATTAAAAGCCTTCATTTAAAACACACATTTTTACAATAAGATTTAGCTAAACACTACTTGTATGCATAACACAGGGCTTCAAAATCCAAAAATACCTCGCATCAGCATCAACAAGATACTCGATTAACCAATAAAAAATTTGGAAAGTTTAAATAATAAACTATTAATTCACTATCTAATATTAGTCTCTTTCTTAATTACTTAACTTAAATCTAAAGGACAGATTATGAGGAAGAATTCGCAATATTATGCGAAATTAATAATTATTATTGCAGAGATCACAGACTAGATTCTACATTAAAAAGGCTTTACATGTATCCATTGTTATTTTACTAAATTCGTCAGTACGAGGTAGATGACGACCTCCGTTTAAAAAAAAAAACACGCGTTAAAAAATAGGAAATGTAATTTTTAAAATGCATTTTTTAATTTCATGCGATACGATTAATATATAACTATATATTATAAACAAAATCGATTTAAAACAAAAGTGATTTTTTAGTTAATTTGATTTCTGAACGTTGTTTAAAAACTCCTTTGGAATAATGTTTCATTAATTTGCATAATCGAACTTTATTAAATTTTTCAAACTAATTTTTTTAAAAGCCTCTGAAATAGCAAGATTAAATTTCGACATAAAGCATATAGTACCTAATTGGTTTCGACGATTTCACCGAATTATTTGAAATAATTAATAATAATGCGAACGTTCTGCCGAGTACAGGAGCTTCGCTTCTTAGTTCTCGGCATAGAAATACATGTTGCTAACAATTTAAGCCAACCAACCTTGTAACACTGTAAGAAATTCTAGAAAATTCTAGAAAATTCCGGAATTGACATTAAAAAGCTACCCTTCACACAATATATTAATATATTATTTTTTAACTATGACATTATTTGACATAAGTACAAATTATCCAATAGTCAAACACCCAAAATGCAGTCTATACACTTGCCCCCTAATTTTTTTTATTAAAATTAACGGTAAAAGTTAATAGAGCTGTTTCTTTTATTTGTGATTTTCAAATTCGTTTTTTATTTCGTCTACAGTTAACTAACATTTTTTTTTTTTTGAAATGTTCAAAGATCGCAAGGTTAGTCCAAATATTCCAACAGTGTACGCTTTATTACATCAGTTTATTAAATAATCGATAAAGTTTGTTCTCTATAATAATTTAGAAGCGTGCCTTGTAGTAAAACAATAAACTATTAATATTAATATTAAAAAATCTTTAGCGCTAGTTCTCCTTGTCGCTGGAACCGGATTCCGTTTGCTTTCTTAAAGTCCAATAATCTGAAACAAAAAAAAAAGGAATAAATTATAAAAAAAAAAAATACGAACTCCTACTCATGTTAATCTTTATAGTGGAACTAGATTTCAATAAAAAAAATATTATCCAATAACTTTTATTTAATATTTAATAACATTAAGGTTGTCGATATATTTAACATTTTTGATCATAACGTAATTTTAGAAGGAACTATTTTTTATATTAGAAATAAACATTTTGTTTCCTTTAATCTATGCATGTATATGCCATATAACAATGAAGAAAGACCTCATTAAGTCAAGAATTTTTTAAGGAAAGCAAATGTCTTAAGGATACTTAAAACTGATTTGATACTGAGTTTTTAGTGACATGTTTAAGAACCAGTGTGAAGGAACTCTTAAGGAGTATCAGCTAACGAACGAACGGAGTTTAAGCGCCCGTGTAAAAATAATCTCCGATTGAGAAATTGACTTGTACCCGGGCCTTTGCAGGTACAAGATTTTAAGGGTTTTGGTGTATCGCGAAGCAATTTTACGACCTGCCCGTTTTGCCATTAAGTTTTAAGTGTCCGAATGCCAAATTTCGGCGACCATTATACACAAGAACGGGTGGCAATATTTCAAACGTTATTGCTTAGTGCACTGTTACTGCATATTAATGCAAATACATGCAAGCTACGACCTTTAGATTGTATATTGAAACTGGATATATAGATAACACTAATATATATGAATATCATTTGGCAACTTATTTTATTACAAATGTATATATTCTATATCTATATAAGTCCTCCTGACGAATTTCGGCCACGGCAGCAGCCAATTTACTTAGAGATCATCCAACTGCGCAGAAAATATTATAGTGCACAAGTTTACGCGCAGACACAGGTGCACTCTCTGTTTCTTTACCCTCATAGCCCGATGGGACGGATATCTGACACGACCGGAGAGAGATCAGCCGTAGGACTGGCTTCTAATCCAACGAGATGTTACCTAAATATCAACTTTTACTCAGAGCGATTGGCATCCGACCTCCGCAACTCCGCAAAGTTATCAACTTTATTCGAAGGATGGATTGGTTGTCAGGATACTTGAAGGAACTGACATCCTTTTTAATGACTGCCAAAAATGCTCTTGACTACTGGGACCGACTTTTTACATGCCCATCCAAGACATGGATCATATTTATTTTCAGGCAATCGGGTGATCAGCCTGCAATGCCCGAATCCAACTGAGTAACAATATATATATGTGTATGTGTGTGTGTGTATATATATGATAGACAGACTCATGTGAAATGGTTTAGGGCGTCTCATAACTCTAAGAACTTTAGGAGCTAAGCAGATATGGATAGGTGGGTGAGGCCACGGGAAACAACAAGTTAAATTAAAAAGAAAAAACCTTAAGGCTTTTTTAATATTTTTTTTATAAAATCATTGGGTCTCAAACATGATTGATGAGCCTATAGAACCCCACTAGTTGTTTGTGGACGAGAAATTCCTATAAATCCTTAATTCATGAATGCATCCTACTGTAATTAGGGTTCTAGACCTAAATTAGCTAGTCCGACATCTAAGTAACCACATTTTAAGCGCTACCAATCAGACAATAGGATCGTCTACCGCAGATATAGGTCTGAAATGTGCAACGAGACACGTCCTAACCCGAGATCTTTGTGAAACCGAGCCGCGGAACTTCAAACGCGAGCCGACAATAGACAAAAAAGAACTGCGTCGGCATTTATACTGCCAAAGGAACGCGTGGAAGCTTACGCAGCGTTATTGGATTACAGATCGTACGCGTTTAATCTTCGCGAACACGAGATTTGGTCGCATTAGAAATCGCGCTACTGTGAAATCGGCTTAGCTCGGTTTTTAATTGAATTTTTCATTTACCGCGTTCAATAACATAATGTTTATTTTTTTTTCGACCGAAAAAGCGATGCGAGTGAGGTTTACAATTCCAGTTGGGGCGAAAATTTATTGTATGTATGTATGTTCCGCAATAACTCTGGAACCTGTGCTCCAATATAATGAAATTTGGAATATATGTAGGTAATACAATTTTTAAGTTCATTGGGTATCAAAATCGGTTAAGTAGTAGAGATATAGAAATAAATATAAAATAAGATAACCGCGAGGTCCAAGTTCGCGGCGAAGTGCTAGTTATAGAGAAGAGGTCAAATGAACAGACAGATAAGCGATCTCGTGGCCCATGGACACACAACATCCGGAGAGTCGCGCGTCCACCTGAGAAATTGGATAGAACAGGTTTATTGGGTAGGATGGGTCGGGAACCCAAAAAGTCATACATACTTTATACCGACTTTTTGTAGGGGGGTGGTACTTTTCCGGGAGAGCGCGGCCTTAGAATTGCAGCAAGAGCTGGAAAGGATGTTATGCTCTGTCACCTGAAGTTTTTTGAAACTTTCGCATTTTCTACACAAGGCAAAAAATACTTTGTATATCTCGTACGGCGGTATTCGACGTGCTTTTTATATACTGTGCCGCTCTGTACATGATCCGCCTTATCCGGGTAACCGCTGCAGTAACGCGCGGCTAAACGGTCATAGCGTCGTACAGCTCTAAGCCGCTACTACAGGTTTACCAAACCGGCGTAGGTACACCACTATGTGCTATACTTACGCCAAAGTTAAAATATCACTGAGAGCGATTGTATTTTTATTTTGTAACATTGTCTTAAGGCCTATCTTTGAGCTGACTCCTTACATTTTATCACTATATAAGAATAATATATACATATTAAAGAGGAAAGGAACACTTTAAAATTAATATTGTATGTATTATGAAATGTTAACGTATTTATTTCTAATATAACACAAAAGCAAGAATAATGTGTCTTATTAATACTTTTCTAAAAAGTAATTTGATTTGCTGCTTTAAATACAGAGGCGCACTGTTAAGATTAAAATAGGGTTTTTTTGGGTCCTGTTGTTAAGGTTCCATTTAACCAACGGGACCCAATTACTAAGCCTCCGCTGTCCTTCCGTCTGTCTGACAGCCGGCTGTATCTCATCATTAGTAATAGGTAGACAGTTGACATTTTTACAAAATGTGTATTTCTGTTGCCGCTACAACAACAAAAATAAACTAAATATTAAAGGAGGCTTCCCTATTACAAGGGTTTTTTTCTTCTTCTTTCTTCTCGATATTAATAATGGCATCAAATAGACGTGTCATATGACTCATAATATGATTCTATTGCTGCTATAGCAACGAATAATAAAAACAAAATTAATTAAAAATTAATGGGGCCTTCTACAAATGTTAAATTTAATATTTTACGGTGATACGGAACCCTTCCTGTGCAAATCCGACTCGCACCTGACGGCTTTCTTAAACTTGCTGTTTTATGAATTCATAAATGTAATAAAAACACTTCATACTTTATGTGTAAGAACTATTAGAAATTTTCATATAATACACAACTACGAAAACATAGATACATAGTTCTTTAGAAACTTAGTTCGTTAGAATTAGAAATTTTCATATAATACACAACTACGAAAACATAGTGTTCCTAATTTAACTTAAATGTAATGTTTCAAGATATTTTTTTTACAACAATCAAATTACTACACAGATTTCGCATCAAATGCACTAAAACGGAGGCAATGACTTCGAGACGAGTCATTGCCTTTGATAATATATTCCTAACGAAAAAAAAACAAGGGGAAGGAGAGGGAGAGAGGGGAGGGGGGGGAGGGGGCGTATTAAAAAAGATACACAATTTAACAACCTCGTACAAAACAAAACAATTGCTTGGTCTTTTCAAAAGTTAATTCAAAATAACAGAGTATCTAACCTGGTTGGACAGAGACGGTGATACTGCTGCACAAAAACTGGTTTTCTATATAGGGTGGCAAGGATTTGGATACTAAATGGAAGTGCATAGTACATATATCTTGTTTTTTTTTTATATATTTTATTTATTTTTATATAACCTTCATGTTAGATGTAAAATAGTTGTTTATAAAATTGACGGAATTAGTTAGTTACCGTCCTTGTGGACTCGATTTATTTTCATGAATAGTTTTTTCTAAGCTACAGGATTTTGTGACCATAGTTGTGTGTATAGTTGTGTGCAATTGGGATCTTGGAATTGGACATTGATAATGTCAATTCACCACAGAAAATCCTACGAGATTAAGACCTTAATATTAATTGACCGAAGCGAGTGAGTTTTACAATTACAGTTGGGGCGAAAACACATTTCATTTATCCATGTATGTTCCGCGAAAACTCTCGAATCAGTGCTCCAATTGAATTTAAATTTGGAATATTAGTATAATTTTTAAGTTTTACAACATTAAAACATCAGTTCCGTAATTTATGAGATATTTAAATAAATGTGAAAAATTTTCATACAACAAAATAATCGCGAGGTCCAAGTTCGCGGCGACCCGCTAGTTAACAAAAAGAAACTATATATATCTATATCATCAATATTATTTTTATCCGAACACCACCGAACCCTCGGGCTCCCTACCGAGCACCCCGGTGTCTGACGCGAGGCGAAACGAAAAAAAAACCACGACCGCGCACAAAAAAGGCAGGCACGGAGTATACGAGCTTATTTATTGGGCCCAACTGGCCCGCTACCTGACTTACGCGCCGTACAATGTAAGACACCGAATCGGAGTTTCTGACACCACAATAGAATATGTGGTTTACCGAAATCATTTTTGTTTACGCGCGAGATTTTTATGAGTCGCTCTCGAAGTGGGCAACGCTCACTGCAATGTTTTTTTGTAGTCTACACTAGTAGTTCGCCACGCTAATATGTTATGTTCTACCCCAAAGAGAAATAATTTTATTTACCTTTGCTTATTAATGGGTCTTCTAACAGATAAAGTATACGAAATTTTACGTAATAATTTGATATAGGATCAACCAAGGCATTGTCAGTGCTTTGAGGTGGTAGAGCATAATAACCTACATACGGCTTTTGCTGCACTTCTACGGCCGTGCTCGCCCGCGGAGGTACCACCGACTTTCACAGAGCCAGTATAAAATAAAGTATGCATGGCTCTTAGGGTTGCTGGATGGCTATTCCTACCCTCCTCTTTTCCTTCTTCCTTCTCCTGTCCCCACAAAATCCTTAATCTTCAACCCATCGTATCCTTTAACCTGTTTTATCCAATTTCCAAGGCTGGCAACGCACACGCAACTCTTCTGATGTTGTGTGTGTCCATGAGCGACGGGATCACTTAACATCAGGTGAACCGTCTGCTCGCTTGCCAACTTTTCCCTATAAAAAAATAAAAGTGTAGTGGTAACGCCACCACCATAGCTGTCGCCAGAGCTGTTAAAGAACTGACAATGTGTGTGTTAGGCACCCATGAGCGACGGCTGCGGCTATTACCATCAGGTAGACTGTTCTATTGCTAGAATTACTATTAACTAGTATTTCACCGCGAACTCCTAGTTCACAGGACTTCGCGATTATTTCTTTTCACATTTATTCGTCAATGTCTCTTAGACTCCTGCACGAATTCGATGCCCAAGGAACTTAAAAATTCTACAGTTTATTGCAAATTTCATGTAAATTGGAGCACTGGTTCGAGAGTTATCGCGGGGAATAGATACATACATACATACATAAAATGCGTTTTCGCCCCAAATGTAATTGTAAACCTCACTCGCTTCGATCGCTCGGTCAAAAATCGTGTCACGAACCTTAGCAAGTTATTACATAAGAAAGATCCACATTTCATATTCTCACTAGATCCTAAGAGCACTGAACTGTATGTACAGGTTAATATTTTAGTTTATTTTCTTCAGTAAATATCTACCACTATGGGACCACAACTTAAGCAGGCAGTTTAAAATAATAATATCAAGGAAAAAACTTGTGCGGAATTGTATTAGTAAACAAGTACTATTTTCACAGAAAATTAAAAAAAAACCGACTTCTACCGCCTCAAAAGTGGAGTTTCGTAATGTATTTTCAACTTCAACTATTTGATTAATAACTTAAAAACTACTTGTCAGATTTTATTCAAATTTAAATGGGACCACACGGAAAGCTTCAGCTTTCAAATAAAACCCAGTAAAAAGTTTTCTAAGTAACAAACATAAAAAAAATTGGATCGAAACATTTGTTTTGGATTCCTATATATGTATATGTAATTTTAAATGTATTTCTCCGACGTTAACATACATATTACATATGTTATTTATTGTTATAATATATTTCAGATATAATAATCATAAACAGCCTTAATTTTAATCAAATTTTTATTTGTACAAATAAAAAGTGTTGGAAATTACGTTGTTTTCAAAGTGCCTGTTTTCTGTTTAGACTTCAAAGCATGCAATAAAAAAAGGTCTTCATAAATTTCATTGTTATCAGTACGAGTTAACATTACGCTTTTTAAAAATGGCCGATATGACGAGACAAAGGTAATAAATCTCTCCTGGTTGTTTGTTTTTAAATTAATTATTCGAAAAAAGAACAAATCTGGTTTTAAAAAAAGAAAAAATGTATTTTATATATAGTCAGTTATTAGTGCAATCTAAAGTTTATATACAGTACATCTTTGTTATACGATTGAAAATAAAAATAAAATAACCACATGAGATTCAACTTCGCACCTGTTCTTGCTGAACATAACTAGATACAATTTAAGGCTTCTGGTTCATAGATCGATCAATCCTATCAATTAAAATTCAAGTTTTTACAATAAAACTACATTTCATCGCGAAATATTAATTTTAAACCCGTCTTGCATAGCCTGTACAGATAAGCCACGGAAAATGGTCTGTGGTGTATAATTTAAGAATAAAAAAAACTGAACGCACAATAAATATATCCCTTGCCCGTTGAAAACATGTGGTTAATGCAAATATTAAGTTTTTTATTATTATTTCTTTTGTCTCCGAATCTAAAGCGGTCAATATTATTTTACACTTGATTTAAGATAAAAGTCTTGGGTGATATGCTTTTATTTTGTGCTTGCTACATTGTTTTTAGTTTTTGTAAGCATTGACATTTCAATGTGACGATTCTTTTTTTTTATTTTATTTAATTAGGCACATAACTTAGGGTAATATTATGGATCTACAGTGTTATTTGTTACCGACCTGTTTGGAATAACCATTTTATAAAAACCAACCATAAGAGACTTAGAAATCTATATGTAATTCCATGTTGTAATAACTTTTTTTTTTCAATCTTTTAATAAGATTTTAGCGTTCCAAAATAAACTTTTAATTTTTTATTTATTTTTGCATTATCTGAGCTTTAGTTACATATAATATAGCGGATGACTCGTTGGCGCAGTTGTTAAACCGTTGGCGTCAGCGTCGCAGGTCGTGGGTTCGATTCCCACCCGGTACAATTATTTGTATGGCCTAAATATAATTATTTCGTATCTGGGTGTTTGTGTGTGTGGAATTTACGTGTAAATCGCCTTTATAACACAAGTCATCGAGCTTATAGTTAGGGCAGCGTTTGAAAAAAAATAATAAAACGAATAATCAAATTTGTAGCATATCTTTGAGTGTCTGAATGAGACATCCGGGAAGCGTTGGGCAAGCTATACGAACTTTAATTAAAGACAACCGCCAATACTTGTTGCTACTCTAAAGTTCAAGGAATACACGATAGCCGGAATGAGCAGCTTAAGCGGAAATTGATCGGGATCGATGAAGGACTAACTTTTTTTTTATACAAAGCATGACGGCAAACGGTTTTTTTTTTATAGAGAAGGAGGCAAACGAGCAAGCAGCTCATCTGATGGTAAGCAATCACCGCCGCCCATTGACTCCCGCAACACCACTGGAGTTACAAGAGCGTTGCCGGCTTTTGAGATAGGAATATGCTCTTTTCTTGAAGGTCCCTAAGTCGTATTGGTCCGAAAATACCGCTGGCGACAATTGATTCCACAAGGGTGTCGTGCGTGGCAGAAAATGGCGGCGGAATCGTACAGTGGGGGACTACCAACCATCGAGGTGGTAATGATGGTACTTGGCGGTTTGTCGCGTTGTACGGTGTACGAATTG
>DWHK01002238.1:0-10141 GCA_018247855.1 Graphium androcles
GGTAAATCAGCACTTAAAATTGCAATTAAGAAAATGACAATTTCATTGGTGCCGGTACCGGGGTTTGAACTCAGGTTTGCCTCGAGTATACAGAATTAAAGGCGAGCGCCCGGACACTGAGCTGCCACGGCTATAACAGTTCCTGTAAAGTTTCGTCAAATTCCTTTCAGTAGTTTTTGCATGAAAGAGTCACAAACATCCATCCTTCCTCACAAACTTTCACATTTATAAAAGTAGAAGGATATTATACAAGCAATATTTTCACAGAAATTTTTTTTTTCTTTAAAAAGAAAACTTCAAACGCCTTACAAGTATACTTTCGTGATATTTTTTTTTCACTAATTTCTATTTAAAAACAAAAGACTAAACCAATTATCATGATAATAATATGGGACTAATCTGTAAGCATATCCTTTTAAATTAAAAAAAAAATCAAATCAAAGAAGTCTAAATCGGTTCATAAATGACGGAGTTTCAAAGTAACAAACAAAATAAAGTCAACTGAATTCAACTTCATGTTAAAAACTCTTAGTAATATTTAAATGGGAAATTGAGTTTGTTCCTTAACTTTAACTAGGCCAATCAACATGTCACTTAGCATACACCAAGAGTTTAATTAACCATACCAACCTTCAAAAAGTATATATTGTTTGTGTACTAAGCTTTATTATACTATACTTTTATATAAG
This sequence comes from Graphium androcles, assembly GCA_018247855.1. Taxonomy (NCBI): domain Eukaryota; kingdom Metazoa; phylum Arthropoda; class Insecta; order Lepidoptera; family Papilionidae; genus Graphium; species Graphium androcles. The sequence goes on from DWHK01002238.1 coordinate 690, forward strand.
ACTAATTTGCCATCTGCCTGTTATGTAAAGACCACATCACTGCCTCCTATAGTAATATTTTGTATTGAGAATACTTAAACTGACTAATATTTTATTATTCTTTCAGATACTATCTGATACTGATGCCACTGGCTTGCTTCATCCTTCCCACGGTGATTCCAGTCTACTGTTGGGGCGAGAACTGGATCAACGCCTTCTTCGTGGCCGCACTATTCCGTTACACCGTCATATTAAATGTGACATGGCTTGTGAACTCAGCCGCTCACAAATGGGGCGACAAACCGTACGACAAGAACATCCAGCCTTCAGAAAACATATCAGTATCACTGTTTGCTTTAGGCGAAGGCTTCCACAACTACCACCACACCTTCCCTTGGGACTACAAAACCGCTGAGCTGGGAAATAACAGGCTAAATTTCACAACCAACTTCATCAATTTCTTCGCTAAAATAGGCTGGGCCTATGACATGAAGACAGTCTCCGATGAAATTGTTCGCAATAGAGTCAAACGCACGGGTGATGGATCCCATCACCTCTGGGGTTGGGGTGATAAAGATCATCCAAAGGAAGAAATTGATGCAGCAATAAGAATTAACCCTAAAGATGATTAAGTTATCCGATAACCGCTTGACTATATGGTCGGTATAGCTATAGTTTGTTGAAAATGAATTCATCTTATAGATCTGGACATGCGATGTCGTAAGTTATTTATAAGGAATCAATGGATAAATTGGGCGCATAAAGACACTAACATAGTTGACGCTTCAGCAGCATTTTTAACAATGTTCTACTTTAAACTGATTCAAAAGCACTATTATATAGCACATTTACACACTTGTGACATCCATTGTCTTGTTAGGATAAATCAAAAATTCTTACACACAAACATAATGCGGAACACAATTAAGTTATTTTTCTGATTAATAAACATATTATGTGGCTGAAAATAAAAAAAACTCTTATGTCGATTTTCCAGTAATTTATTTCTAATTTTACAATACCAATAAAAAGACCAGTAATGAATAAAGTAGATTATTTATTTTATTTCAAGTTGTAGCTTTTAAAATAATTTAGCAGTGTTGGTGCCAAAAGACAGTATTATATTTTGTTTTATGATAATAATTTATACCAACATATAACTTTTTACTATAGATTGATTCAATCAATGTATCGCACCAGTCGGTTTATAAGTGTTTTTGTTTGAAGAGTTTCCTTTATAAATATACTATTAAAATATTTTTCAAATCTTCCAACCAGACATAACTTCGTCATACATATGTTCTCATTCGCTTTTACTAAGCTAGTAAAAATATTTTAAGGAAACATTTACTTAAAGTATAAAATAAACAACATCTTCCAATTCAATAATTTATTTTATCGTTAAGATAAGCACATTTGCTTTTTTGTCTTTTGGTAGGAGGCAAAACTCTTTATATTATTACACTGAAATGTTTTGGTGTGCGTGTATTTTTTATTTTTAATATCCTAGGAGATATATGTTAAAATTTTTGTCTAATATTCATAAATGTTCTTGTAGTTACATAGTAGTAACCATCATATCGTGTATCAAGCAGCATATTAGCACGATTTTAAAAACGTTGTGATATATATAAGAGGGTAATTAGATTTTAGCTTTGGTTCGTATTTAGTTGATTTTGGAGAAAAGTTGTAATGTTTTTGTTCCTTAGATAACAACAAATATATTTGTGTGCTTTTAAAAATTGTAATTATTTAATGTAGTTACTCGCTTGTGTCAGCTATAAATTCACATTATACTGAGACTGATAAATAGATTTGTGTTTCATTTCATATAACAATCACCTTTAATACAATTCCAATATAACTCCCGAATTCAACTGGCTTCGCCTTCCATAAAATTATTTAAGTTTTTCACTTTATACAAATAATAAATACAAGTTTTAGTAAAATAAATTCAACTTGTTTAAAATTTCCTGATAAAATATCTCTTGTATTTTAACAAAAATATAAGTTTTACTAAAGCACATTGAAAAACAATATTTGTTTATATGTGACTTATTAAGCTCATACCGCCAATTGCATGATTCTAATATTAGTAGTCTAATATTTATATTTCCTAACGAATCACAGGACTAAAGATGACATTTTGAAAATATTAAATTTATTTGGTGCAATTTCATATATCTGCTTTAAGTACTGTGTACAATAAATAACAAGAAAAATTATTACATATATGAAGCGTTTGTTTTAGTCTGATAATATTAAAATAAAGTAGGTTGTCATGCTTTCATTTTTTAACAAATATTTTTAGGGTTCCGTAAGGGGTAGGGTAAAACGGGACCTTATTACTAAGGCTCCGCTATCTGTCCGTCTGTCACCAGGCTGTATCTCATGATAGTTGGAATTGTCACAGATTATGTCTGTTTCCGCTATAACAACAAATACTAAAAATCAGAATAAATGTTTAATGGGGCTCCCATACAACAAACATGTATTTTTTTGCCGTTTTTACAGATCGTACGGAACCCATTGTGCGCGAGTCCGACTCGCACTAGTCCGGTTTTTTTAAAACATAACCTATGAGATTACTAAAAAAATTACTTATCACTAAATTTTACATAACATTACCCGTTTTAATGATAAACTGTTAACTTCCTCTAAAAAGAGCGATGTCGAAATCCTTAAATTTTCAAAATTTCAAATATGGAATAGTTAACTAGTTACTTAAAATAGCATCGCTACTCAAATAAGCTTTTAAAGTGATTGGAGCGATAGACGCATCAAACTGCGAACTTGGTTTTGGCATTTCTGCACGATTGGCTCTGCCTGGACAGTATTACGGCGTCACGCGTCCGCTTCCTGAACAGGCTGGCGTCACTTTGTCAGCGTACTTCGTATCAAATGCTCTCTTCGTAAAAGAAGTCCTGCTCATCGCACTTGTCTGGGAGGCACACGAAAAACTCGATCAAATTCATGATAGGCCCCCTGGAAAACGGATTCTGGTAGCGACCTCTCTTGTCTCGTAGATAAGGATATCTTTTGTAGTTGAACATTTCGTTTGTCGTGAGGTTCATGCATGCGTGTAGGATCTGTTAATGTTCAAATAGTTAATCATTAGAATAAATTATCATTTTTGAGACTTACGCAAATATTCGACATTTTTAATTAAACAACTTAACAGATTTTATCGTGTTTATTTTTAAAATTTATCATCCGGCGTTTCGAATACCTTGCAGCATTCATGGTCAAGGGTAGAAATTGCTATAATATTTCTGGTAGGCGTATTTAAAAAAAAAATGTTATTACGAATTACAAAATTATACTTCAAAATATAAATCTTAAATTAATAATTTGACCTTAAAACGGTTTTATTTCACGTTCGCTTTATATTTAATTCAAATTTTAGTAGTAAAGTAACGAAATTTATTGTGATAGGGATACGAATATTTCTTTTTCTTGGTACGTATCATTATAGGGGCGTCTATTGATACAGATTAAGTTACTCACAGAGGTACATGTAAGGATCCAACCGAGTGCGCAAAACGTGATCGCTTCCAAAAGACCAAGCAAATAAAGCAACCCGAATCCCTCCAGGAAGAGACAGTAGCAAGCGAAGTATATCGACAGCGTGCAGTTGATGGCAACACTCATCACGAACAAGAAGAACCACATTCTATTTCTCACGCCGATGCAGTTGTATATGAAGGGACAGTGGTGGTCGAAGTACGCCACGCAACGCTTGCATATACGGCAATGTTTAGCCCTGTGGAAAAATTGAATAAAAAATATAAATAACAGCAAGAATTTATTTGATGATGACACAGCATCACGCAGGTCAGTGTGGCTACCTTAAGGTCGCCAATGCTTTTCCAAATTGCTTGACGTTGCAAGAGTCAAAGGCGGTGGTGTTTGATCACAAAGTTACGTTAGTAAGTAAAACCGTTTGGTTGTTCGATTCCTCCATAACAATATGAATGAACAGAGAATGAAAAACATAACTAATAAGTTAGTTGTTTCAATCTTTCGTCCACACTTGTAAATTTACAAGTATATTTGACTACTATAGTTATCGGTATACAACTGTAAAAGTATATATTAAACGGAATCTTAAAAGTTAAATATGTAGAAAGATAAAATAAGTCACGAGATAAAAATAAGAAGCTTATTTAAAACTGTGTATTTAATTATAAATATAAATTGCTACGCAAGGTATGGTGGAAAAGTTTGAAAAGAGACATGTTTGAAAAGTCAAAATATATTCACCTTAATGGTCTTAAACATCTGCAGGTGTGACATAAACGAGATAGTATGACATTCCTCTTTTTCCACTTGTCGTAGTACGGTATCTGTCTTATTGCTCGGTAATATGTCTCGGAATTCTGGGGAATGTAGCCAGGGTCACGTCGGTTGGCAATCACCCAGCTCATCCACATTATAGCATTCCAGTAAAGGAAGAAGTAGTGGGACAAACGCAGTGTATTCCATGTTAAAGGTATGCACTGTAAAAACAGAAATGATATATCAAAATTTTCATACATGTAATGAGTCCCACGTAGTTTTTTATAAAGTAAGGAAACATAGTGATCAAAGGCTTGTCTATTGACAAAATTTAAGAATTTACTTCACGAAAAACCTTTACGAAAGAGCGACTCTAAGATTGTTTGACCGATTGCTCCTGCAAGTTTGTGATGTACTCGTAGATTAATAAGCAATTCCTCAAAATTAAACTTCTGATCACAAGATCGCTTTGCCACGCTCATTTCTTCAGTACTCAAAGCGGATATCTATGTCCGTTCTATAATTTTAATGAATACATTTACTCGGTACTCAAAGTATCAATCACCAGTTAAAATTTTACCCGATTTATCCGTCCACACTTTAGTTTTATAAAAAAAATTGTATAACTTATTTAATTATAACTTCTAATACTGAATAAGTTTAAGGGTGACTTATATTAAGGGGCTTATATTAAAGTACCAAAACATCTCATGGCTACCTTATCCTCTGACTAAACGCATAATTATAAAAACTTACAACACGTCTATTTTCTAAGAGGCATTCGAGCTGTGAAGTCGAATTTCCAGCATAATTAGGTTCCAGCATAAGATAACACTTTCTAAACAAAATATCTAAAAGGATTTTATTTCCACACCTGATGATTCTAATATTAAACGTAGTTTACAGCTCTAACACCGTAGACATTTCACATGCTGATAGGAGAAAGTCTCTTACCCTGATAATATACATCGGATAACCCCATAGCAAAACTGACACCAAAAAGAACAGAAGCGGTCCCTTGGAATCGCCAGCGCCTCCGAATAGCAAAGCCCACAGTTCAGACAAAGGAGGCATCCAATGAGATTTTCTCTTCATCTCTTTCTGTAGCAATTTCACCACCTCAGCGTGACGATGGCTTTGAGCGAGCATTAATGGTGTTTTACCGTTTTTGTCACGAGGCTCTAGTTCCGCCTTAACCTGTAAATTATGAAAAGGATTTTCGGTAATTTTATTATTTTTAAATTATTTTTCTAGCCTAAAAGTGTAATAACTGCCTCCGTGGCCTAGTGGTATAGGCCCTTGCTTTACAAACCCGAATCCCGCGGGGGACATAACTTTATTGTTGTTTCGTTGGGTTAGGGCAATACGGGCTGATCACCCGATTGCCTGAAAATTAAGATGATCCATGCATCGGACGGGCATGTAAAAAGTAGGTCCAGGTTGTTAAGTGCACCTTTGACAGTCGTTAAAGGAGGTCAGTGCCTTCAAATATCCTGACAACTAATCCATCCTTCGAATTCGGTTTACCCCTTTAGGTTGCAGAGGTCAGATGCCAGTCGTTCTGTGTAAAACCTAATATCCAGGTAATATTTGGTGTGATTAGAAGCCGACCAGCGCAAGTAATTTGGGAATAAGGCTAGGAAGAAGAAGAAGAAGAAAATAGTCTCTCATTGCTGCCCAAAGGCCCTTTAATTTTACGCCATTTTATTCCCGTGAAGATGTCTAAATGGTCGCGCCACCGTCTTTTTGGCCGTCTGGTCTTCAGACTGACTTTTTCACAGATGACAGTGTAATGTTCGAAAATTGTACATGAACGTTTATGTATAAAGATACATTCCAAATTTGATACGATGTATATACCTAGCTGCGTACTTTTAAAATGATCGCTAAATTACAGATTTCAATTATCGATATATTTAACATTATACAGTCGTAGATGTATTTATTTCTTTTTATTTTTTGCGTAAACACATCATAATAACGTTACAACAAAGACAATAAAAGTCTTTCATGTAAAACAATATGTAACATTGATTACAAAAACATTTTCGGCGAGGCCATTTAATTACCTTTTCGCAGAGCAGCCTCACGCACGTCAGATTTCCCGACAGGCAGGCCAAATGCAGGGGAGTGGAACCGAAGTTATCCGTGCAATGGAGAGGAACGCCGGAGTATATCAGTAGTCGCACTAGATCCGCGTGGCCTTTGTACGCCGCCCAGTGCAGGGCCGTGTCCCCGTTGATGTCCGAGAGCCTGGTGGCGGCGCCCATGCCCAGGAGGTACGCCGCGGTGGCAGTCTTGCCGTACATGCAGGCGGTCATCAGGGGAGTTAAACCTACAACGAAATAAATGAGCTTGTTTGACGTGATAACTAATCGATGAACGCCGGCTGCACGCACAAAGAAGCATGAATCATTGTCACGTTCCGCCAGAGCAGAGGGTGCAAGCCAAAGCGTGGAACAAGCGATAGAGAGACGCGATCGATCTAAGTATTCGGCTTGTGACGCATCCATCTCTCTCTCTCCCACTCCATAGGTCGCTGCGTCCGAGTAGAAGAGAGACAGCTTATGACGTTATCACGTAAAATTATCGTCCGTTAACCTACTTTACAGACAACCAATTTTTTTATACAAAGGATGATAAACGAGCAGACGGTTCCCCTGATGTTAAGCGATCCCGTCGCCCATGGACACAGCATCCGAAGAGTCGCGTGTGCGTTATCAGCCTGGGACATTGTATAGAACAGGTTTATTGGGAGTCGGGACCATATGTATTAAGTGGTCATCCGGCAGTCCAAAAAGTCGTGCATACTTTATTTTGTGTAGGGCGGTAATACTTCCTTGGAAATAGAAGAAGAACAACAATAGCTGTGAAAGCATGCTATGCTCTACCACCTGGCTAAACGTTCATATTAGCTAACTTGACTTGCCGATTACAAAATGAGGATGTGGTCTTTGAGGAGTCTAGTCTTACATGAGTAAAGCACGTGATAATAGTATTTATACAAAGTATAAACTAGTATATATAGATTGGTGACTTCTATTGGCTTCTCAATCGTGAGAAATTTTAAGCCACTGTGCCAAATTTTAAGTCAATCGAAACGACAGGTTCGATTGATTTAAATTTCTTCACACTTTCGTAAAATTTTGCACAGAGACTCCTTTCCTGATGTGGACGCTCACTAAGAACGGATTTTGGGCAAATCTACTAGAAATACACGGGTGTAACCGCAGGAAACATCTATTGTATTTATATGTTACAATTAATTTTACCTTTGAAGTCAGCTGCGTTAACTGCGACACCAGACTGTAAAAGCACTTGCACCACGGAAGCGTGACCCTTGCGACACGCCCAATGTATCGGACGAGGGCCCTGAAACAAACAAGGCAGAAAGTTTGAATCTTGTCAAATTACTAAACAGAGGAAATGCTCGAAGTAGAGGAGTTTCTCTCCTTTTTCAAACTTTATAAAACTAGTAGTACGCCGAGAATTTGAACCCCGCGATTATTTTATTTCACATTTAGTTCAATATCTCTTAAACAACTAAACCGATTTTGATGCCCAACGAACTTAAAAATTGTACTAATATTACCTATATATATTCAAAATTTCATTTACATTGGACCACTGGATCGAGAGTACATACATGCATAAAAAATGTGTTTTTGTCCCAACTTTAAATGTAAACCTCATTCGCTTCGCTGGCTTGGTCAACTACCGTTTTGAAGTGTTTGGGGACTTTCATTAATTAATCATTCTAATTAGACTAGGTTTTCTTGATTGTACTTCATGTATTTTTTCATTACCCGAGAATACAAATATATGCTGTAAAATGCTGTAAAATACATGAAAGTGCCTGAGCTAAAGAATTATTTATCAGTACCGTGATTAATCGAAATCAATTTGTTTTTCTTTAATTAGAGTTGGGTTAAAAACACATTTTTTGTATGCATGCATGTATAATACGTTATAACTCTTGATCAAGTGCTCCAATTAAAAATGAATTTGGAATGTATGTACGTAACATAAGTACAATTTTTTAATTCGTTTTATTTAAATAAAGGTTAAATAATTTCCTGCAGTTTGAGATAAATATGTCAGCGCTTAATAATTTTTATACATGCCATGTATTATAGTGGGGAGCTACATAAATTATTGAGGACAAATAATGTAATCACGAGGTTCAAGTCTGCGGCGGACTGCTTATATAATAAAACTAAAACATATTTAAAAAGGAACTACCATTTATGGGCATCAACAACACCCGAGGGACAGAGTTTTTACAAATGTTTAAAAGCCCCGGTTGTCCTACTTATCCGAAAGATCTGAATACTTTTAGTTTAGATAAATCTTTTGTGGTATTATGGTAGATTCCAGAAGTCAGGGCGATACAACAATAAACTACAGCGTAACTAGGTCACAAGAGCTCTTGATTTCTCATCTCATCTCATACAATAACAAATTCTAAATAGAACATCTAAAAAGATTGCAATGATATACGGATTTTATTTTAACACTTGATGTGTTTAATATTTAACGTAGTCAAGAAGAAACTCTTCGTGGTTATCTAAGAAATCGCTACAGTATAAGAAAACGCTTTAAGGCCTCCAAGTGAAGTCCCATCTAAAGCAATTACCTGAGTTCCTAGACAGGAAAGATCGATAGGTGCTCCTCTCTCAACCAGGTAACGCATGACAGCAACGCTCCCATCTAGCGCAGCCCAATGTGCCGGCGTGTAGCCATGCTGGTCGCGAGCGCTCAACACCTCCACTCCCAGCTTTTCTACCAGATTTTCTATCTCCGAAACTTCGCTGAAATCACAAACGCACAAAAAGTAAAGAAAAATAAGTCATTTATACAAAAAACCAAACACAAAAATCTAGCAAAAAGGTTTGATACGGTTAGATAATGTTATATTGTGAGAATTAGTCAGTTTCTGTTGATATTTGACAATCTGTAACTGAATTAGATTATTTTTTTTAATTATTTAATTTAAAAATCTTTAAAATTCGGTGGCGCCACTTTACCCTAGGTACGATACACAGGAAAATAAAGTAAATCTAAAAATATAAGGGTTTAAAAAAAGTAAAGTACAAGCCTATTTTGAACAGTAAGTGTTGGGCAAAGGCCTCCTCTAGATTGAGGGTATAGGGCATAGTCCACCACGCGGCCCCAGTGCGGATTGGTGAACTTCG
>DWHK01002239.1:0-10140 GCA_018247855.1 Graphium androcles
CTTAATATGCGCATTACGCTCCTTTATCAAACTCAAAACCTCCCATTGCCCTTGTAAAGTTGGAATAAAGTAACAATATTAAATTTGCATGCCGACGGCGTCGGGGGGTGGCTTCACCCTAAGGGGGTGGTGCGGGGGTGTATAAGCTCACATTACGTGGGGTAGCCTAGCCCCCACGCGGAGTCGTGCAGGAATGCCCCGTCACCCCAATCTTGGCTTTGTAGTCCACCTGACTAAGTAAAAAGGTCGAAGTGAAACAATAGCGCAATGGGTTACGCTTGCACCTGTCAGATTAAATCGCCAATTGTCATACTAACGTCTGTACTCATGACTGTGGCATCAATACTAGTCATTTTTAAAACATATCTCAGTCTCGGTATTTAAAACATCCGTACTCATGACTTCAATCAATACTAGTCATTTTTAAAGCTCTCGGTATATAAACTAATTTCATGCAATTGCAAAGTGTAAGATTGAACATTGATTGTTAGATTGGTAGAGCACAAGGGATATTACACGTGATTAGAAATGTTAGAACTATAACTTCTAAGCGTGCATCTTTGAGCGTTGTTCAAAGGAATTGTGACAAAAAGTTTCCGAGACAAACTACGACAGCCCAATTGGCAATGAACTATATGACAAGAACTTAAGAGAGACATTTATATTATGAACAATATGAACCGGATGGCGCAGTGGTTAAAACGTTAGCTGCGATGTCACAGATCGTGGGTTCGATGCCTACCGAGGCAAATATTCGTATGACCTACAAATAGTTGTTTCGGATCTGGGTGCTAGTATCTGTGTTATTTATGTCTATAAAACACCCTTTTAACACAAGCCTAGAGCTTATTTTTAATGAGAGCAATGTTTAAAAAAAATATTTATTTATTTACAAAACCTACATACATCGTAGGGCAACATATGATGTGAATATTCATTTTCTCAGTGAGGTAATTTTAGCGATAAAACTTTTCACGATCTTAAATGTATCGTAAGCGTAAGGAAAAGTTAAAAATCCGCATAGTGAATTATATGTAGGGTATAGGAAGCCTAAATAAAAATTACAGTAAGTCTAATTGTTCATGTTGTTAAACACCTTTCTTAAAAATGCTTGTTTAAATTCTTTTCTTAAAGATTTAGCAGATTGCATGTTTTACAATAGAATAGTAATAATATAAAGGAATGTCTATGAATGAAGCCCACCGCCCATTGTCCGACATTTTCATTTGTTAGTTTTTATTTGGGGCTTCTCGCAATAATTATAAAAACATCTATTGATTTTCTACTACTTCCTGCTTCCGACAAATATTGTAATACTAAGTCGTAATAAATTTACGTTGTGCAAATTAAAAAAAAAATCAGAATGATTTATTTTAAATGCTCTATAAAGAAATTGGATTTCGGTTGTTGATTGAATATATCGACAATCTGCTTAATATTTGCTTATGAAAATAAATGTTTATTCAATTTTAATATATACAGATTCAAATTGATTTAAATCGAATATTGACACAACATCTGTGAATCTCCATGCTAATGAATTATATTCAAACGGAAAACTATAAATTTACGAATTTTTATCCTAGATCACGATTATCATTTAAAAAATACGATTTATTTATGTTAATAACTTGTCGCAGACCTGTCTCAAGAAATCTCAAGTGTTCAATATGAAATTACGACCCACATAATGAGTTAGGATTCAAGATAACAATTTTTGAATCTCAAAATAACTGTTCCGAATATTCGTATCGGAACTACGTCGCGGATTTTGGAATAGGGTCGGTAATAGCGGGTCTTCTTATACTTATTTGCCTTACCGCTACACCAAAAGTGCAATCGATAAACAAATTCAACGTTTACTACGTTTTAAGAGCAAACCAAGATGGCGGCGTGCGCTAAATTCACGATCGGCTGTCATATTCCAATTAAAGTCAGCTTTGTTTGCGTTGAAGAGCGCACGACCGGAACCCCGTGATGGAGTGTTAAGATCTCCGACTTGCTCGTATCCGGTCGCGTGAAGGTCAGTGACATTTGCATCTGATTCTGATTCATCAGACCCAATTAGGCCGCGTCGTAACGAACGTAAAACCGTGTTTCATTATTTTAACGCCAAGTTTGATAATGGCGGCCATGTTGGATAAACCTGTTCGCATTCCTCGTGGTCTTTCTTTTGTTCTGCTCACGCTGTTTGCATTCTTTTTTTTTTCTTGCGATTGTTTAAGAATTTATAGAGCGTTTAAATTGTTGAGTGGTATTATTTATTTTGAATATATTTCTTCGTTTATTGTAATACTAAAAAACTAAATTAGTGATTCGCGTCAAGAAACATTATTACTTTTTAAGCTCGTCATGATTTGTATTCTACAATGATATAGTTGGCTAATCACAACGCATCTTATATAAAATAATAACAAGTAGAACTGAATAAGAGTAGACGAGACCTTGAATAATAAATAATCTTGTCGTGCACATCTTAACGGTATATAGTTAAATGAAACTCTTTTCACACACTTGTTATCCAACATTATATCATTTGGAAGACAGCAAAATAAAATATTTGCTTTTAAAACCCACCAGAGCCTGTACCCAAATCATTGACAAATCCACTAGAATGCAATTGTTTCAAAACCAGAGAAAAATGCACGCATACATTTTAATCATAACAAAGCCATTAATAATAATAACAACAACAACTCAAACGATTCGTGCACTCGTAGATCAGTCGGTCAGATTACGAGAAAACAATGGAGCGTTGGAAACCGACACCGCGAAACGCGAACCCGTCCGCGGCGCGCACCTGCGTAAGCATAATGAGTCGTGTCGGCCGCGTCACGCCGCTCGTTACGTAAGGAACAATGGCCGGCTGGGAACGCGGCCGTGAACGCGAAGCGTACCCCATTCCGCTTATACATTCAAAGCACCGTCTCGGCTCTCTGATGCGATAAGCAGAATTCGAAATGCTCCGTCGGTATACCGTTTCCGCCCTCGGCGAGGCTGGGATTTGCATATTTTCGAACGCCCCGCGCCCGATCGTGTCGTGAGTGCGAAATAGATCGCTCGGCTCGACGCAACCTCCGTTCAACCGTGTTCTAGAACGGGTTTTGGTCTATTCGATATTTAAATATTCAAATCTCGAATTGCTTTTTTTTCTTATGCGTATATTTTAGGTCATTCCAAGTGGCAGAGACAAAAACGATTAATTTATTTTTTGAATTTCGAATTTATTGTTTTTTTGCCTTATGTGTATATTTTAGTCCATACAGTATTGCTGAAGTCAAGCTGGACGACTGTTCGAATTTTAAATTGAGACGATTTATTACTATCAATGGAATATTTAGATCTGAACCGGTTTTACGTCCAACGTTATTATGTCGCTTTTTCTTTTCCTATACTACGGTGGCTTTGTATTTAACGAGATCGCTCATGAAAATCAATATTGGGGTTATCTTAGAGGAAATGTTTATTCGTTAAGGTAACCATTATTAATACATAGTCAATTATGTAAAAATAGTATCGCATTTTTATTACGTGCCGTATTGGCATATCTATATATTAATCATATTATTGATACGTGAAACAAAAACTTTGTAAACATTTTTACGAAAATTGGGCAATCGTATGAGTATAAAATTTGCCACTGTTAATGTTTATGTAGAGGAGTGCAGTAAGCTTATATTTTTAAATGACAAATGCGTTAAATAAAAAATAACATACATTAAACACACTACCATGCGTTTTTACACATCACAATGACATGACATATAAACATTTAGTACGTCATCAATTTTTTCTTAAGAATATTACGCGAAAAATCTTACGGCCGAATTTCTACCATTGACGTTTAATTTTGGAGGCATCTCTAGTAAAATGAGACAATTGAATTTTTATTTTGACTGAAGTTATATTACTATTATTATGAGTTATATAACTCAGTGTTTATTTTACACGTATTATGTCGTCAAATAATAAATCTTTTTGTCTTTTGAAACAGATATTGTGGTCTGATTATTTTTAAATTGACTTTTAATTGACGCCTGTCATCTTTATTCTATAATAACTGTGATACAAACATTTATACTTCAATATAGACATTTTAGGCCAGTGATTTAATCGAATATTTATATATTTGCCAAAGTCATGTAGGCTCCAGTACTTTCACCCCACCTTACCGTTGATCGAGGCACAGAGATCTTTCGTCTCTGTCACGCACTGCGGACCCAATCTCCATTATTTCAGCTCGTAACAGCCTCTTTGTATCTGTCTTATCATGCCCTCGTTAGAAATTTATTGAACACGAACTGACAGCTGGATTTATAAATTTACAGGGGAGAAGGTTATTTGAATTCTGATCAACGCATTGAAATGAAAACATTATATAATCTGTGTTGTGTTACTAGTGACTTGAATTGGTTTTTTCTGTTTTAATGTAAGATCTATGGTGTGATCATTTATTAATAAATAATAAGTAATAGTAATGGTTCAACAATAAACCTAGTAAAAATAACAAAAAAATTATATTATTTATATTTCGATATTGTTTTGTTTGATAATCAAGAATATCTTCAGACTAAGATATTATCAGAACAGATTACGTACATTAAAGTGCAATTATTATTTTATTACTGGCTTGTTTTTTTAATCATCGACATTAAATGTTTTAAAATATGTTACATGTAAACGTATTATAAAAATCGTTGTACTTCCCATTATGGATATTTTACCATCGGCTCGGAGATTGTTACATTAAATAACGTGTGTGTTATTTAATGTAACAATCTCCGATATAAAACTACAGTTGTTTTGAGCAAATTCCGTAATTTACACCGCACTCGCTTCTCGCTAAAAGCGATACACGAGTAGTGTATCACGTTTTAAGAAGTTTTCACACTACGGTGTGAAAATGCATTCTTCACACAATTACGAAGCCGATGGTTACTCTCGCCCAGTTGCCGTTTATTTGCCTCCCTGTTGCACATGTGTTTGGTTAAACTGGTTTCGTAGTGTTTTTTACGTCTTTAGGTCAGGCCGTTCTGCTCACATTTTCTCTTTACCATTATAATATAAGAGAAAACGATATATTTTACATTTATTTCTGTTATATGTATTTATATTTACATAATAATACTACATTTTTTTTGCTCCACAACAATAACGCTTATGTTAATAATTTATTTATATGTTAGAATACTTATTAAAACGAAATTTTCGTGTTAATGTTCTGACTTTTATCTTTATATCACTTACCACGATCTTCGATACAATCCTAATAAATGTTTCTAAAAGTCAGCCAATAGGCGGGAGATCACGAGATTATATTCAAGATGGCGCTGGCAGTGACGTAACAAGACAATGCGCGCGCGCATTATATTGAATAATTGAACTGATTGACGCTTGTACCCTTTTATACGTTGTTAAATAAACATAAAATTAATTTCCTTAATCTTATGTAACCCTAATTTTTTCATAATTTATTTTTATTCCATTTTGCAGCCTTGTGTTAGTACGCAACAACAGTAGCAAATTGTGTTTAGAAATAAACAGTTATGACATTTGCCTGTTTGTTTATACGCCCTGGTTAGATAAAGTTCATGTTATATGCATACAACATATTTCTGGAACGTGTTCTGCATTGCTTCTGATGGCAAAAGTACCTAACTCCTTGTTACAACTGTTGTAACCATCAACATAAAGGATTATGTAAGCGTATCATCAAAATGTTATTTAGGTATGTAATGGTTTTTATTCTGTTGTATGAAAACAATTATTCATATTATTAAATCTTTATGTCAATATATGTATATATACATGTAGCTAAATCATAGAATGATAACAATGATAGGGGATATCTTAACAATATCAATATAATATTCAGCATTAAGATAACAGTTATATTGTTGCACTAAATCTGGGATAATATTAATAGTGTAAAATTAAATATATCCGTTTTTATAATATATTATAAATTGTAATTTTGCCCAATTATATTGTTCCATATAAGATTTAAAGTATTTAACATTGAATCTTATTTAGTCATCTAGGTAGTTGAATGACATTTTGACAATTGACATACTATATAATGTACAAATATATAGGATTCGCTCTTTAATAGATGCTCAGTTTTGTCAGTGACTTCGTTTGTAGTATGTTAGTGAACTGGATAAGTAAGGAAGACAAGAAATAGAATTATAAGTCTAATGAAAATGCCATTAAAAAAGAGCTGTTACTATCTCTCTATATAAAGCATCCTTCGAATCCGAAGGGAATTGTGCCAAAATTGGGTCATAGAGACGTTATTTATTAGAACGGCCGGCGGCTGCACGCGGCGCAAACGCAAAATGGCGGGCGCACGCCGCGCAATATGGCGGCCCGGCCTTGGGCCGTCGCAATCGACTTATTATTCAATCTCATGTCGCGAATTGGTCCGAGGTCCGTCGGCCAATGAACCCGCCCGCTACGTACTGCTCGTAAGCTTTGATCAACTCTAGCGTTTTCGGCAGTGTAACAACTTACCTATAAATTCTTGTTAAATAAAATAAAAGTGAGATCGTTTTCAAACATAACTTACCTACACTTGATTAATACGATAGATAAGAACGATCACTGATTTATTTGCCGTTTGTAAATACAAAACAAATTCAAATTTATAGTTAGTATACAAAAGTTTACTAATAGTTATACACATTACTTATCACTTGACTGTACATATTGAATTTAAGCGGCCTAAACGATACACATAGAAACTTATTTCTAAAGATTAATTTTAACATGTTGCTTACTTCATGTAATCGATTGTTTTAGTTAATAAATTTCTATTCTGTTGCAACGTTCGTAATCTTCCTTGAAGATAAATAAAATAAAAAAAAACATTCCTTCATACAATAAAAGCGACACTTTTCAATAAAAACGTCGACTTGCGTAATTCTACTATAAATGTTAATTAACGATTTATTTACCGGCACTGAATATGAAATATAAACCATTTGAAGGAAACGAATTTTTTAATATTCTTTTCCGATTTAATTTAATATAAGTACACAAATTTTAACCAATTAAAGAATATTGAGAGCGAATTAAAGTAAATTTAAAGCATCAATAGATTGGTGTAGTTACTTTGTGTATTCCTACCGTTAAATTGTTGCTCGTTATGTATATAACCTTGATAAAAATGAATAATTTAGTCCCTCGCTTGTTTTTGTAATATAGCATTATAACGAAAAGGAAACATTTGAAGCGATGGGGATGAGCACATTACCATAATTTAACCGCAGCGGGTAAATTAATTGTCTTGTTATAATTAAGAAGATGTTCCGAATTTGAATGGAGAAAAATAATGTTGAATTCCAAAGGTCGTCGAACAGAGGCGTTGCGTTGACGTTGTAAATCCGACACGGTCCGTTATGTCGCTGAGGAACAATGGGGTCGGTTCGCGGCACTCGTCTAATGAGAAATGTTTGTTTTTCAGCTTCGCACAATGGCCAATGCTCATTGCCGCTTCCATTATTACCTCCGACCGTTCCACGGCCCGAGGAGTCTTAATAATCAACGGCTTTCTTTCTTTCGGCAAGCAAACTAGCAAAGAGCTCCCTATGCTATTTTCAACCGACTCCAAAAAAAGAAGGAGGTTTCTCAATTCGACCGTATATATTTTTTTTATGTGTTCGCGGATTCCATCGTCGTTTACCAACCGATTTTGATGTTTCTTTTATTGTTGGAAAGAAGATATCTTGAGTGTGGTCCCATGAAATTTTCATAAAAATCGATTTAGTGGTTTGTTTTTAAAATCATCTCCTGAGGCGTTTGTTTTTGTGATTTTGTATCGAAATAATTATCGTCGATACAAACTACGCAAATTGTGACCTTGATTGAAGACTCATTAGTCGCCGCACAGTATAGTACTGGCTGCGGTCGTGGCCCGCACGATTTACGCCTCCGCCCGGTAGAGCTGCGTGTCGGTTTTTTTTTGTTGCTTTCTAGGACCGGTTCTCTTTTTTGTTGCACTACCTGGATGCCTTAAAAAAAGTTAAGTATGGCCACGTTGTGTCAGCGTGTTGTAATAATAATAGTGAGCATTCCTTTTGTGGCGCACGCGTGTTTCATATGACTCGCCGGCGCGGTTGCTTCGTTATATTAATGGCGTAGTACCAATTGGATGAATGCGGAGATGGGATTACTATGGCGTATGATAGTATCGTTGCCCCCTTTGAGCTCCGTGAAATTGGATTCATGCATCGCTGGTTTACGTACATAATATATACCTAACAACAGTCTATAGCAGTTGTAATTAATATGCTTTGACACCTTAATATTTAGCCCACTTCGAAAAGGTAGTTCTCTTTTAGACCCGTATCGGTTGTTCACAGTATGCTTAATGATTGGTGTGAATGAGGAAGTATTTTATGTATATTTTCAATATTTGTGAACTAAAAGAAGGACGAAATTGGTAAAATTTTCTGGTAAATGTTATTTACATTAAAAATTACTTTAGCCAACTATTAATGCCTATATCGCACTTACGATTTACGTATTTCATTAAAACTTCTCTTTACTCTATATTATTAAGCAAGTAACACTTATTTAAAATATTATAATAGCTTTTATTATATCACAGACATACATAAGTTATATACATTGCATCATTCATTCGTTTGTATTATTTATTAAATGCAAAAAAATAAGCATATATATTTAAAAATCGCGTTTTATAAACATTTAACAAAGAAACCGTACTTTTTAATCCAACAACGAAAAACATGACAAGGCGAATATAAATATCGCTGAGTTCTATTAACATTTAATCGAAATGTGTTCTGAAGTTGAATATTTAACCTTTAGTTAATCGGGTTGTTATTATCGGTTGAACCGGAATATTGAAGGTCAACGTTGAGTAGACTGTATTGTACCCAAAAAAAGTTATTGTGGGTACCTAATTATGTTACGTCATCAATCGATTAATATATTTGCATTACATCGACCAGTATGTGTTTCGTTTCTATGTTCCAACGACCTCTATTTGACATTGGCTATAGTCAATGTCATACAAAGAGGCCCTTGTGTTTTTGTCGATTTTTTTTCGCAAGAATTTATCCATCAGCCGTAAGCCTATACGCCACCTGCCGCGGTCGTTCCCCCTCGTTCCCGTCCAACAAAAGAGATCCCCAAAGTTATTCCTCATAATTACGACCCACAAAGCTTTACGGCCTGTACACCGTCCGTTTTTGCAGCGAAACAAAAAAGCGCCCTTAATTCTTTGGAAATGGGCATTTCTCGCCGTCATAAATACGGGTCGTATGGGTACCTACCTGCTCTTTTTTTGCTGGGAACGGGGGTAGAAAAAATGTAAACATTCACCCGCTTCGAAGGGGTGGGGGATGTATGATCGATGTTTATGTGCTCGGCGAAGGTTTAGCGGATTGGCAAAAAATAGATAGTGTTAAGAAACATAAAAGAAATGGGCAAAAAAGCTGTAAGGTCAGCGGGGCGTGGGACGCAAGATGCAACCGCATCTATATGAAACCAGTGAAATATAGTCTCACCAAATATTTATTTTCAATTTCTTTTTGGAGACTGAAGCTAATACTTTTGTTTTTTTTTTTAAATAATTTTTCTAATTGCTATTATAGACGACTTTGCTATATCCTCAACTTTACTCGTGTATTACGATTTCTGATCATATCACCGGAATGAAAAGTATTTTTATGTCATTCCCTGGCCTAAAATTATTAATGTTCAAGAATCACAATGATATAATGAATGATATGGGTTGTTTACGTGCTGATTTATTTTTTTTGCATCTAATAGCTCAGCTCTGTGGCTTGAATTCTGATCTAAATTTGTGAGCTGAGGAAATAACAACGGAAAAGGAGTTTGTTTTCGTTTAACGTAGTAATCATCGAGTATATTATGAATTTTACAGAAACATTTTGAAACTGACGTAAATTACGGATTTTAATTGCAACATATAAATATTCTAACATTTAAGCAGATTATCCTCCGATTCGTCGAGTCATATGTTTTTTTCTTATTTATAGATTTGAACAAGAAAAAATACCAATGTGTTAGTTGCTTTCGAGCAATTTTTGATATATTTCATCTCATTTATTATTATTATGCGTTGCATTGGATTTATATAAATATGTT
>DWHK01002240.1:0-10140 GCA_018247855.1 Graphium androcles
TTAACCTATGACAAAAAAAGAGGAGGTTTCTCAATTCGACCGTGTATTTTTTTTTTGTGTTCGTGGATAATTTCGTCATTTATGAACCGGTTTCGTTAAAATAATATTGTTTTACAAGTCTGGATTCCAATTATTTCGTTTTTATTACGATTATGTAAATGAGTTTTATTAATATTGTTGATACTGGCTAAATTGTAAATTAATCTTAATAATGATTTCTGTTGAAAAACATAATTTAATTTTGATGCTGGTAACTGACATGTTTTTTTTTTTTGTATTTCAAGTAATTTTTTTCAATGCAGCACTACAGAAGCGACACTGGGGGCAGTATTGCAAGGGGAGCATGGAAATGCATCTGCTACCTCGCCACAGAATTCGGACGCGAATGAAGGAAAAGGTAAGTGATACAAACATATAAATAACTAACTAACTCAATATCGTCATTAAAGGTATATGTACTACAAAAAAAGTAATATGTGTGTTATATCTACCAACAATTTATGATATAAAATTTTAATGCTCTTTTGATATACTTCTGGTAATTTATATCACGTATAGGTCAAGCAACCATAATCGTTCCGTTCAATATTTAATTATTTTTTTTGTGTTAATATACAAGAAAATTTAAAAAGAACTTAATTTTGGTCACCTAAAGTGTTTCTATAACGTTGTCGCAGTAACTTCACGAGACCAAAAAGAGCTCAGTTCAATTCCAGAAAAAAAGAAAAATAATAGAATCTCTCTTATTTCCAGATAACAAAGGCATCGCGCGCGGCCTAGCGACGTGGCGCGAAGCCGTGGCCCGTTGCAACACCTCTGCGCAATTGGCTATGCTTCTGCAAGCCCTGGAAGCGGCGGTTGCCTGGGATAAGAGCATCATGAAAGCCGTAAGTGTC
Source organism: Graphium androcles (assembly GCA_018247855.1). Lineage (NCBI taxonomy): Eukaryota > Metazoa > Arthropoda > Insecta > Lepidoptera > Papilionidae > Graphium > Graphium androcles. The sequence goes on from DWHK01002240.1 coordinate 897, forward strand.
ACATAAGGTTTCAAGCACCATTCGCTCGTCCGGTTTGAAGGACTATTCAATCGTCCGGCTTGAAGGACCATGCACAAAATTTTGTATATGACGGTTAACTGTCTTTGTAGCATAGTGGTATAGGCCTTTACTTAGAAACCGAAGGTCTTGTGTTCGAATCTCTAATAGGAACAATATATTTGTGCTGTGTTACTTACATTATTGGTAGAATTTATTCTATTGTAATGTTAGCTGGTGTTTGGCCATTTTACCATATAAATTATACTTTGTATCTTTAGTGTTTAAACCCAAATTTATATATTAAATAATCTTGTGCTATAAAAGATATCTCGCTTTTTAAACTGTACAGACCTGTGCAACTAGTTCATGCTACTGCTGTTGAATGGAGTGGACAGGAGTAAACATATGATTTCTTTCATTTTATTTTTTGAATAAAATAGTCAGAGACCCATTAGCCACACCCAAATGATACAATTATTTAATGGTTGTCACATAATACCAGTATAGTCGGCCTAATTGCAACCTTGCAGAAAAAAAAAACTATTTGTTAAAGCTGTGACAGGATTTGAAATGTTTTTAAAAAGAAATCACTTGACATATTAGATGTTGATCATGTGTACTGTGTAACGATTTATTTATTAATTTAATGTATTGCTAATGCATATTATATAAAAATATTAATTTTCTTCTTTTTTTATTTATATAAACTGTACCAAATTTCATACTCCTTTGTCCGCTCAATATTCGTCAAAATGTGTACAAGTTTTTGCTTCACATATTAATATCATGATAAAAAAGAAGAAGTAATATCTTTTTATATGTAAGAAGGGATCCTTGTAACATATCATATATTAATTATCTATAACCTTTTCAGTTACATTTAAAATGGAACTTTAGTCTTTAAGTATACAACTTTTATATGCAGTTACAAGAAACGGTAACAGTCAGTTTTATAATAAAATGGTATGAACGTGTTGTCTTTACAGAATTGCCAATTCTGCCTGTGTGGCGACAACGAAGATCAGTTGTTGCTGTGCGATGGTTGCGATAAGGGCTATCACACATATTGTTTCAAGCCCCGTATGGATAAGATACCTGAAGGCGATTGGTAAGTAACTGCAGTGTTTTATAATCTGTTGTAATTTTTTTTATGTAAAAAAATTATTTCTTTTCCTAATTATTATGATTGTGTATGTAAGAGACCCGGTCAGAGGAACCGCGCATCTTCCACGACTCCGGCGCGAACTTTGCTTCTTAGCGCTGTGGTCATAATAGCACGGCATCCTTCTCTTACCCTCCACAGGGTGGCAATTGTCCCGGACCTGCTATTAGGGGAAAAGGTTGCGCCCATAGGCCAGCCTTCTGCGCCCTGGTCTCCTGCAGATTCCAATTGTCTCGATTTATCTTTCTATCATTAACGTCCGCGGCTTCCTTTCGACCAGAAACCTTCACGTCCTCACAAACGTAATGTCGACCTCACGCTGTCCGCCATAGCGTGGACCATGACAGACAGCGAGCCATCGTGTCTCATGATAGCCATAATCTCGGCGCTGCTCTGACCAGGCTCGGCATTCCGGTAGGGACTTCCCTCTTGGCTATGCGGTGCATGCTACCTCCCGAAATAACTATGTCCTCAGAGTACCTACGTCGTGCGAGGCCGGGGCTCCACTTAAAGACATATACAAAATTTCATTAAAATTGGCTCAGCCGTTTATGAGAAGATCAGTGACATACACACGTACAAAAAATTATGTACATATATAAAGATAACGTATACATACAATACAAGGAATATTTGACTGCAAGAGTTTCTTTCTGGATCTTCCCTGTAGTGGTCTAGGTTTGTGAATCGGCAGAGTACTTCGGCTTACATTGAATAAATGAGGTCTGTCTTTGATGATTGATGAGTTTTAAAATGAGGTGTAAACATGCAGGTACTGCTGGGAGTGCGTGAACAAAGCCAGGGGTGAGCGCGTGTGCATCGTGTGCGGCGGCGCGTGCGCGGGGCGGACCATCCCCTGCGCGCTCTGCGTGCGCGCCTACCACATGGACTGCCACTACCCGCCGCTCACCAAGGTACCTAACCTAATCTACATTATTACTACCCCACTGTCGTGGCTATCGCGCCTGCTACCCACTGCCTGCCCCTCACTAAGCTACCTACAGAGTATCCCTTGATATTTACAGTCTCATTCATCATGGCCATTCCTTCCAGTGGATTATATTAAAGTAGCTACCCTTCTCCCACTAGAGCTACTCTTTCACACTTTTCTCAGTTATTGTTTACCTTTCGTAGAGCTGTTGCTGCATTTATTGTTCAGCTTTTACAGCAGTACAAGGCCTCTGTTCAGTATTGCATTACATCTAGTGTATGAGTTTGCTAAATACAACATTTTAGCAATGAAACTGTCAAATGATAGAGCACAACATCTTACATAAAGCTCTTGCTACACTTAAGAACTCAACATTTTCCTAATTAAAAATTTTACTATCCTCTTCTTTTCCCACTCCATCCCACATAGGAGATCCAATTCATAATGACTTATTCCATCCAACAACCAAGGCTGGCATACCATACGGATATTGTAGGTGGCTATGGGCGACTGTTTCACTAACATTAGTGAACCGTCTACTCGCTTGTCTTTAAAAATGTGGCTAGAAAATATAAAAAAACAGAAAAACAAGCAGCTCTGTGACACTCTCTTGCTAACTTGCTTGAATATTTTTTCACACAATGAAAAGGACAAAAACATTTCATTTAGAGAATTGAAGACTTACTACGCACACGCATTAATTAATTAAATATAAATGGAGGAGAAATAAAATTCTACTTATTCAACAGAATCCCCGAGGCAAATGGTACTGTTCGCAGTGCATTTCCCGAGCGCCCCCCAAGAAGCCACGCACGACGAAGAAACGCGATAGCAAACATAAAGATAACAGCATAGATCTCGACCAGAGTATGGTCCCAAGGTTAGTAAATTCTTATTCCATCTAAATCTTATTTGTTAATAGTTTGTTCCTGTTTATAGTTATCCACATGTATAAAACATGCGATACTTGCTTTGGCTCTTATGAAAATGTCACAGAACTTTTGCCTTGCGTGCATGGATTGATTAAGTGGTAAAAATGCGCGTTCGATAGGCCGATTTGGGGACACCATCTACAAGTGTAGACCGTGAGTTTGATTTAATATCACTGGTACCTTATCTTTTTACAATAGTATCTGATATTCCTCCCACGGAACATAAATTAAAAACAAAGTTCAGTCTTTGACAATTTCAATTGTAATATATAAATAAAGTGCATATGCACACTCATTCTAGAACGAATAGCACAAAGAGGAGAGAATAATATTCGTATAGCAAATAAAAGTATTCTTATTCTCTAACAAAAATTATAGAATATAAAAATATTTGCTGCTAAAACTATCACCACTTGCAAACAAGCTTCATTATAATAAAACTGAGCGCACCTATATATATATCGCTCACACAGTGTGTCTCTCGCTCTATTGAAATCAGTATGTTGCTTATTTAATCTGTATTTGCAATAAGGTGATGTATTTGTTCCAGCCCGGCGGCGTCGCAGGCGTCCACGTCCACCACGGCAGAGGAGTGCGTGCCGAGCGCGCTGCACACGCCCGAGAAGCACGACGAGCGCGACGATACTCTCCCGCTCCCGATGGCGCTGCCCCTCCAAGACCCGGAGAACGGCCTTAACCACCATCCGGGTAATTACACTTTATATACCCACTGACATTGCACCACTAACCCACCCGATGAAATAACACTCAAATCGAAAAACTGTATTAAATAATAAGTTTAAGATCGAGGTCAGTGGAAGTGACTCAGAACAGTCTAAAGCACCATTTGAATATTTATACTTTTTAATATTGACCCACCAGTGTTTCACTTCCCACCGAATGAACTTATAACACACAGTTAGATGAAATCAATTATGGAAATCAAAGAAGTCAATGCTGATTGGAAAGAGTGTTAGATAATAAATATTCAATATTTTGCCCTCTATAGTCCAGCCATATTACACATACTGTACAATGTATCAAAATTCTTAAAGAAAATAAAAAAAAATATTGTGATTATGAAACTTAATGACAGTTCTTCTATTGATAGATTTGAGTGTATAGAAAAAAATTAATAAGGATCTTAAACTTTTATCTGTACTAGAAAAGCAGAAACCTTATACGCTGGTAAAATTTTTATTCCATATTTAGCTTTCTTTTTTGACTGAAACAAATTATTCATAATATGTATATTTCCTCATGTGATGTTTGATCGTATGCGTAGTGGATGTGGCGGACGACGGTGCTCCGCCGGAGAAACGCCGCGCGTTGCAGTTTGGCAGTAACGGCGCCCTGCAACACGACGAGCCTGACCATCTTGATGGTAAGTACATAATTAGGTTACTAATAATAAATGCGTTCATTGTATTGTTATCAACATCGAAGCAGTATTAAGACATGTTATAATTTAGAACAATTAAACATTTAAATACGAGAGGTTATTGACATCTGTGGTTATTAACCTATATGAGGGAAAATGTTAAAAATTAAACAATTTTAATGTCTATAGTATATATAAGTGTATACTATCTCTAAATATCACATGTAATCATCAACATATCAATAACATATGTCAAACATCAATGTAATGAACGAACAATGAAGTATTTTCATTTAATATAACTTTGTCACTTTTTCAACCTTATAATGTCAATAAAAGTATACTTACAAGACTGCGTGTTTTATAATTACTAATGTCTACATTATTAAGTATAATTATAATTTTAAAAAGCATCTTTTATGTACAATTTTTATTGGTATGTGCAGGAGAAGACATCAATTCGGAGAATCTTCCCTTATTGTCACGTGCAAAGAAAGACAAAACAAGTGCCAAAAAACAACTGAAAGAATTGCAGTTTTGCAAGTAAGAAAAAAATTTCATACCCTTTGCATATTTTCTTACACTTCCTAATTTAAAAGCTCTAGAAGCTTCGTTAACAATTCTTTAATAATTTTATCATCTCTCTATTTCCTTCGACATCATCTAACGCCTTAATAAAGAAATCATATTTTAAGTATTGTCATCTAACCTTAAGGTTGAGTCAATTTTGGATCAATTGCTATAGTTTTCTTCATAATAAAATCCTGCTCCATATCATTCATTATAAAGATTTATAATGAAAGTAAATCGAATAGGAATCTCCTTTGCGAAATGGAGTGTCACGAGCATGCGTGGCCATTTCTAGTGCCGGTGAACACGAAGCAGTTCCCGCAGTACCGCAAGGTGATCAAGTGCCCCATGGACCTGTCCACCATCAAGCGCAAGCTCCACGACGGATGGTGAGATTTCTATTGAATGTAGCAAGAATATTTCTTAAAACTTTATCCAATTAAATGGTCATTTAAAAATCGCAAAATCTACTTCAATAATCTTAGAAGTGAACTTGTAATATAAGTTATATTTTCAGTTATTTTAAATTAAAAACACACGATTTTTCTAAAGATGTTATTGGACAAACCAGAAAGTACATCCTTTCAAATAAAAGAATTTTCCAAATATGTTCATAAACGATAGAGATAACAAATATAATCAAATTTTCCTCCTTTTTTTGATGTTGGTTTAATAGAAATGGTCACAGATATAAAATCATATTCTTAATAATAAAAAAAACTGTTATTCTTAAAGTCTTTGAATTAACTGTGACAGATTATTTTTAGTTTTAATCTAAATCATTCTCTAAAAAACTCTTGTTAGGTTTTTCTCTTAATCTTTGACGCGTAACGCGATATCAAAATTTTATTGTCACTACGTGCAAAGAAAGATCACTTCTAAAGCTAAATATATAGTTGAAATTAATCACCAATTTATCAACCTTTGAATGAATCAAAATATTAATAGGTCCTACTCATATTGTATATAAACAAAATGAACTATCCATTGCAGCTATAAATGCAAAGAGGAGTTCGCTTCGGACATGCGACTGATATTCAGCAATTGCGAAGTATTCAACGAAGATGACAGCCCCGTGGGACGAGCGGGGCACAGCATGCGCCAGTTCTTCGAGGCAAGGTGGCCCCACGCATGACAATTCGACCAAACATAAACACTCGCTTGAGATCATCTCAGAAATCTAGATAAAAATATCTATAAAAATTGTGAATGGAATATTACATGTGAATTAAAACATATATGATCGCATGAAACATCAATATCGTGCGAAAACAAAGGTTGCTAGACTTAAGAGGTTTCCGGTAATCGAAGATCGGTAAAAACTTAATATATGTGACAATTAACTTGAGATTTCAATTTGGAATTTAAGTAGAGAGTTATTATTCGTGTATCTTGAAGAATACAAACTCACATTTAATAAACACTTTGGCAAATGTTGAGTATATATGATGAAACCAAATAATCTGACATTTTTTAAATGTTAGTAACATTTAAACATTACATAAAAGTTTACAGATTCATTAACATTAAATATATTACAGTAAAATTAATGTTACACATTAAATATGACATAGTTCGCTACTTATAAATAATTTTAATCTTCATATTATTGGCTTTGCAGCATTGAAGATGAATAACTTTTCTTTTATTTTAGAATTAATAAAAAAACACTGCCACTTCAGATAGATTTACTATTTGCCCATTTATTTTGATCCCTTTAAAAATAAAATGTATAATATTTTCATAATTTCGTCTAAAGATTCTTGAATATTTTATATATTTTCATGTTGTAACAAAAAGCAAAATTTGAATAATTTATTTATGTTGATGGTACTTTAAAACTTCACAGATGTGATTTAATAGTATTTGTACATCTTTGTTACAGTACCATTGTTTTATACTTTTAGCTATTAATATTTCTGCAGCATATGCTAATGTAAAGAAAAACATGTTTATCTTCATAATTCGGAGATCTTTCCCTTCAATCTCCCAATATGGATTTCAGTATTAAAGTCTTATATTTGTAAACTATTTTAAAGAATTCCCTATTTAAAAAAATACCACAATAGTAATTGCATTCAGAAATTTTGTAAAAAATAAAGTATTAATTATAACATAAAGTTTCTGATATTGTAATTACTCTTGTGGTATTTTTTCTGTCTACTTTTCGCACAACCGAGATTGTTAAAACTGCTAACCAGTGCAAATTTCATTAAACTCAAAAAATTGTAAAATATTTTTAATATAGATTTAACCCTTGACTTGAATTGGCTTTACACAAAGTATATAATATCATATAGACTTTGTTATAAAATAAAACATTCCAATCCATACTAGAATCTATGGATCCATGACTAGATCATACAATTGGTTAATGCAGCAGTGCTGTACGTTTCGAATCTCATAATATTTAATATCGTATATAAAATGTGATTCCCATTGTTATGAACTTTTGGACGAACAGACAACACGCACATGGTTATTCTGTTGGGTGTAATTGTATTTAATTATGTAGCTGACTGTATATATTAGTTTTAAAAATAATTGTAGTAATTAAAAAGTATTAGATCGAGATCTATTTTTAAGAATAGAGAATATAGAGTATTGATGTCATTTTTCGAATATTATTTTTTTATAAATAATTTGCGAGTAGCAACCAACGAAGCAGTATTTTGACTAACTCTCTTATTCCCATGTTTTCTTCTATTGGAACAAAAAAATCTCGTTTCGGAGGCCAGTTAGTTCCGAGTCGTAGTCAAGTGAATTTTGTAAATGTGTATTTGGGTGTGTAAAAATTATTATATAGAAGTATGTACGCTTATTATACGGAACAACCTGCTTGCTTAACTTTAGGATATACCGCAAATGCCATGCAATTTGCGTATTCAGAAGATCCCTTGTGGATTTTCTTAACTTGGTTATCCTATAGTTGCAACCGAGATTGGTTCGTAAATACGCAATATTTGAAATTTTTGCATTAGGCGGGAATATTAAAATTAGAGAGTGAGTAAGCGTAGCATAGGGCCTAAATTCGAAATGACAGGTGTTTTGTTGTTTCATTCATTTTGTCTCTTATCGAGTTGAAGTTATGTTGAGGCTACAATTTAAGATTTCTTTTTATTCAGAAAAAAATCTTTTGGAACTAAAATGCATTTCTTAAAAAAATTGAACATTCTCCCTAAAAAAATTTAAATGATAATTTTGCAAGTTAATCATTTCTATAGCACCCATTAATTAACTATATTCATAAGATTCTGGCAAAAGTAAAAACTGAAGCTTCAGATCCATATGTATGAAAAATTAGAGTTTAATCCTCAAAAACATGACATAAACAATCTCTTTTTCCAAAAGCATTACAATAGATTTTCAGATATCATTATGTATAATAAATATAAGAGTACCTGTCACACAACAGTAGGCGCTTAAAATTCCAATTGAAAGTAATTTTATTGTTTTAGTTATTGAAATTATTTCAAACTTTTAAGTATTAACAAACCATTTGGTAAATTATATTGGTTGTTTAAATGAAACATTGGTCTATTTTATTATCATATATTTATGTATAATTTCTTAACATGACTCTCTTTACAATTGTAAATGTTTGAAAATTCTATCCTCACATTATAATTTATTATAAGTTTTATTTATTTCATGTTTTGGTTGTAAGTTGAATGCTATGCAACATTGTGATTGGTGGATCCAAATTACTAGTACTTATTTACGACAGTGGATTTTGTCTTTTAACATTTATTAGATAAAATGCAAATATAATTTGAACGGACGAAAAGGTTGTCAGTTGTCATTCCTCTTGCACAATACTGTGTCGTTTCGTTTTAAACGAGTATTTTGCGAAAGTATTAATAATTTTACGAATACTTAATCCAAGCTTTTAATTTTTAACTTTATGTACTCACTGTGTTATTGAAACATGATTCCTTTGCAATCATAACATGTGCAGGACTTTTTAAATAAATTATTATTGTGTACCTAGTTTTTTAATCTTTGTATACTTAAAAAATGCTCTTGTCAAAATGTGTTTTTGAACCTCAGCTCTACTGCCAGTACATAAGGTCAATATTATAAATTTGAGACACATTTTGGCGAGGGTTGTGAGATTCGTCCGCGGGCGTGTATGAGGTGTGATTACAAAGTTTTATGTTGTGTGCATTGGTTGATTTTAATTATAAAATGGATATATAAATTATATATAATAAATAAATAATTTTTGAAGCACTTCCTTCTTGTTATCTTTTGTGTTGCGCAAGGAA
>DWHK01002241.1:0-10138 GCA_018247855.1 Graphium androcles
GAGTTAAGGAACAGGGAGTGCACCCGTGTCTGCGCGTACACTTGTGCACTATAATATCTCCTGCGCAGTTGGCTGATCTGAGTAGATCAGCCGCCGTAGCCGAAATTCGGTCAGGAGGACTTTATTTTTAGTTGTAAGTAGAGATAAAGACTATAGATATGGTTTTGCGTCATTTCCGAAAAATAACTATGCACGTCTAATACCACATAACAGATTTAGCCTTACTTCCATTGAAAAGAAAAGAGCTAAGCATTTTATATTAAAGCATTCAACTTTATTATATGAGACGTACATTAAATCGGTAGAAAACCCCAAATATAATGCGTACGAGGCATCTTTCAAATAATAACTACTCGCTTGTACGGTAGCATAATATAAAAGGCGCTCTATAAACTATAAATATTGTCAAGATGCGAACAGTACACCCTTAGAATGCAGATAGTGCACATTAAATAATAAACTAGTTGTGCCTTGCGGTTACATACGCCTTAAAATTTTATTCTAAGCTTGTTGTTAAATTGCTTCAAACCGTTGTCAAAAAAATATCTAAAACAAAAAGAATTTTAAAAACTCGAATGATAAATTTATCAAATAAAGTTCGAACAACAAGATATTTATTTTTTTAATAAGGTAGGTTAATATAGATATATAATAATTTCTTTCATTAAGTGATGCTTAAATCTGAAGATGAGAAGAATCCAATTTAAGTACGGGATATTTAAGTACTTAATACTTGTAGGCAATTTATGTTTTAATTCACATAAACATTCGTTAAAAACTCTACAATCCGATAAATATATAAATTTATATCTATAAAATAATATACACATTGACTCTTTTGTATCTATGTAATTTTTACTACCAATGCATACTCTGGAATTTTTCGTTGCACACTCACCCTAACAGATGTCTGGTGAACGCGACCAAAAAAAGGCCAACAATGGATCTAAGTGGAGTCAGTTACTAAATAATAAAGTTTAACGACACCTTATTAAGGATTTATTTGTTGCTGCACACGAATTATTGTATAATTTATTACAAATAACTCCCAAGCAGTTAATGTATAGGGATTTTTACGATTCCACCGCCGCGTATGTCACAAAATATGATTTTAATGACTATGGGTTACCCTTATCTGTATTTTCTATATAATATAAAGCGTTTTTAATGGGGATCAGCGAGTATTTGAGGTCTTGGGAATATATTTGGGTGTTAGGATTTGTGAAAGTTTATTTTACTGTTGAAGAATATATAGGGTAGGATTAGGATTCTTTATAGATATAGAAGAAAGTAGGAAAAGATTTAGAGGTAGGTAGCAGTTTCTGTTTCAACGGTGGTTAGCCTTACTGTGCGTTTTACCTTAATCAATGGCAATTGCATTGGCAATAAACCGTAAGTTATGGGTATAAGGTTCATTTTGTCCCGTATCATAAACAAGGAATGTGTGTACGGTATTTGCCGGGCCACGGTGACGAGAACCGTGCGTCGTGCTAATATCTTCTATATATATATTAATTCACATTTAAAACGAGATTTATTTGTGACGCGCATACTAGTCACGGGCCTGGCGGAAGCATTCAGTCATGTCTCACACGTGTCGTCACGGGCCTAGAATGGGTTAATAGGGATATATTTAAGATTCCAAAGAGAATGGAGTGGGAAAAGAAGAGGGTAGGAATGGCTATCCGGTAACTTCATTCTAGCATGCTTCATTCTACACTTTGTGTGAGCGAGGTTATCTAACCAGTCGAGTAGCTTTTAAGTGTAGCAAGAGTTACCGTAACTGTTATTAAAACAGTCGACGGCGATCACTATACCGGTCCGTGTACCGGATCGTGACCGCCCTTTGTGACGTTAAAACACGCATGTCCGCATGCGTGACTCTATTAGCGTAGAGTTCTTCAGCCCGTGGAAACTTAGATTTTCCACGGGTTCGAGTTGCTATGATGAAGATCTACATCGTATGAGTAGATACTTTGAGCTTAACTTCGATCAACCAAGGCCAAGATGTAGCAAGAGTTTATGTAATGTGCTATCAACATTAATATACAAAAAAACCTAGGCACAGTCTCGAACAAAAGTAACAGTCAAAACCGTCTCTAATTTTACTGGATATGTTATGGATGACGTTAATTTTAGGTTTTGCAAATTCAATTTTACGTGCACGACATAAAGCTGTTTTTACAAAGCAATATCCAACACGGGAAAAATTATGATTTAAGTTTTTTCAAGGCAAATGAGTGCACAATTTGACGTTGTGCCGCGGACGTTTTCAAGTCGCTGATGGTGTATCGAGGGTCTTTGTATATCAAGGGCTACCACCTAAAATTTATATGAAGGACACCAAGACATATTTTACGCTAAAAATATTACTTACAAAATAATCAACGAAATGTGTTTAATTGAAAAAGAAAGCAACGAGAAGCGGACACGTGTGTCAGTATAATTTTCGGCCACAAATACCGCAGATTCCCGCCCATTTGTAAAAAATAAAGATTAAGCAGGATTTCCTTTTGGAACTCCGCCACAGTCCATTTGAATTGGTTGGTATTAAATTTCGTACCTTAGACAGAGCGGGCGCAGGGCGTTACAAGTCAACTGACCTGTGACACTTGGCGCCATGTTTTTTTTAACGTCTGCCTGTCAAAATTAGTTTTTGTGTAATCTGTGCAAAAACGGAACGTTTGTTCAGACCGAATGTGAACTACGTATGATAATATTCTCTTGTATATTTTTACGCGTTCTCTTTTTCAATTCAAATATTGAAAATGATTTAATTGGATTTTATGTTATTAAATTTTAACTATTGTCTTAAGATGATCAAATTTTTTTGCATAAGAAAAAGTTATATATTTCTTAAAAGATCAATTTCGACATTCCTGAACATTTAGGATAGATATTTTTACAGTATTTATATTATATTAGAATCGTTTATATATGTGATAGAATCGTTTAGATTTGTTCAAAAACGAGGAAATGTTGTGCTTTCAGTTAAATAGAGAATATTCTCCTTTTTTATTGTAAGGCAAAAATAGTACTAGAAGCAATGGTAGCTCGGTGTTCGGGCGCTCGCCTTTAATTCTTATATTCGAGGCGAACCTGATTTCTAATCACTATGAAATGACTCTTACAAAATTGTTAATTCCTTAATAAGTGGCGATTTATCACGTGCTCCGGTACGAAGGAAAACATCGTGAGTAAACCCAGGGTTCGCGTGGTGGATCATGTCCTAGACACTCTGTCTAACGGAGGCCTTTGCCCAGCAGTGGCACTATTTAAAAAAGAGGCTGTTTTTTTTAAATGTACTAAAACAAAGTCATCGACCAAAAATCATTTAAACTTACATAACTTCGATTCGATTGCAGAACCATGAAAATCGATTATTAATATAAATTCACATTTCCCCGTTTTTTGCCTTAACTTTTTATTGTGCCTACTTTTTGCCCTGTGACCGCGTGTCGTATGTTAATTTGGTGGCAAGTGTCGGGATACAAAGGGGCGTAATTAGCGAGGCTCGTTTCGGATGATTATGGTGGTTTCTGTTTTTTCTGGCAACTTGGCTGTCATAATTATTATTTATTGGCTATGGGACGGCGAGTTGCTGGGTCGGGTTACGAAGGAAATGATCTTTGTTAGTTCCGAACAAGATTCGGGCCTATTACGGTAACACGGCGCAGGCGTGGAGGAAGAATGCTTGTGTTTACAATTAGAGTTGGGGCGAAAACACATTTTATGTATGTAAGTACGCATGTATATATGTATGATTCACGATAACTCTTGAAGCAGTACTTCAATATAAATGAAATTTAGAATATATGTACGTAATATCAGTATAATTTTAAAGTACCATGGGTGTCAAATTCGCACTCATACCTACCGAATTCTTAATAGAATCTTGACCCATCCATGTTTTCTAATGAATTTCTAAAGCAACCTACGCACACCCAACTCTTCGTATGTTGTGTATCCATGGGCGACGGGATCACTTAACATCAGGTGAAACGTTTGCTAGCTTGCCACTCTTTTTCTATAAAAACGCTTATTCACTTGTTTTGTTATCGACTAGTAGTTCGCCGCGAACTTAGACCTCGCGATTATTTTGTTTAACATTTATTTCAATATCTCTTAAACTACTGTACTGATTTTGATGGCCAACAAATTTAAAAATTGTACTAATATTACCTATTTATACATAAAATGCCTTTTTGTCCCAACTGTAATTGTAAATCTCACTTGCTTCAAGAAAAACATTCCATGGCATGTTTTGTTGTGTTAAAACAGCCGTAAATATTACTCCAACAATGGTAAAACCAAAATTTTTTATAAAATTTTCGTCTTCATTTCAATTTTTAAATATGACCTTTTATCGTAATGAAACTTAAAATATATTTGATGTGTCAAACATGTTGCTTCACAAAGCATTTCAGTTTTGTACATTTACACAAATCAGAAATTTTAAAATATTCTTATGTAAATAGTTTTGTCAATATAAGCCCTCTGTGCATAAAATTTAATGTCATAACATTTTCTTCCAAAATACTTTGTGTTGTACACAAGGAAAAACACATCACAATTATTTTTGTGGTAACTGTATGCGGTCGGATAAGCTCGGTGATATTTTCTTTTACTAATCTATTTAATCTTACAATAAAGACATGAGATTGACATGATACCCATTTTCTTTAAGTCAATCTATGTGGGTTAGATCAGGTATTTACTAATATTAAAAAAAGGGGGATGAAATTTAATCTCGATGAATATACAAAAGTTTGTGGTAAAAAAATAGCAATCAACTCACTTAAAAAAAGAATGTAGTTCTCAATTAAGATGTTTGTATTTGCTTAAACATACATAAAAAAATACAAACATCTTAATTGAGAACTACATTCTTTTTAGTATATATATATATATAACCTATACATAAAATTTAGTCCCATAAGTCATTTTTGAAAAATCAGTTAGAATAGTTTGTTTTACAAAAAGGTTTACAGGTTTTAAAAGTACACTTCTAAGACATTCGAAGTCGATTTTTTTTATCTTCTGTGAAAATAATATTTGTTATGCAAAAATATATTTTGTTACTTGCAAACAAGTCATACACTTTGGACTTGAGTTTAAATGCTTGCAGGTTGTAATTCTACAAATAGACTTTCCATTTTACAAATTTCCGGATGGTCTGGTGGATGGACAAATAATGCTTTTTTTATTTATGCCAGATTTATGTTTCATTTATTTGGCTGAAAAACAAGTTAAGAAGCCTGGACTACTTTTTAAACAATTGCTTTCAATTCTAGATTTTATAACAGTTGAAATTATTACCTCTTTAAATTATCAATTAAATTGAATGTTGTTTATTTACTTGAGACTCCTGAAAAATAATTACAATATGTGTTGGTATAAACCATTCCAAATGAATATTGTGAATGTTTACAAAGGAACAAAAGATTTATAACTACAAGAGTCGATAGACAAACATGTTACATAATATAATGTGGGTAATAAAAGCTTTCCTTTTATATGGTATATAGGAAAACTATTATTCCAAATAAACAAGGGCTAAAATAATACCAAAAATTGATTAAAATATAACCTTGTTATCTAGTAAACAAGGTTAATTGTGGTGCAACCTATACTATTTTATAATATATGAGTCATCTGTTTTGATAACAAGCAATAAATTGCATAAACAAGACATATTGTCTCAATGACACTTCTGTCTGTCCATAAATTAATATTAAAGATATTGAGTAAGTAGAATATTTATTTATTTGGTCTACCAAGTAAATTGACATATGTATTACTTACATATATAATTTACAAATTGACCTACAGACACAGCATTTTCTTATACTAACTACGCTACGGACTAACTACGCAATAGCACTGATTAAATGTTGTTATTCCTTATTTACAAAATAATAAAGATATACTTCCTTAAATTTAGACGTATTCAAAGAGAATATGTCTGCATCCACGGAACTTGTCTTAGCAAAATGATTATAAGCAGATATTATTCCATTGATTGATGAGTGTTTGCTTACATTGGTTCTGCTAGGTAAGTTATACATGAGATCATAATTTTTTTAAATCAATTAATTTAGACTTAGGAATCTTAATGCTTATTCAGTTCATTATTTCAGGGCAGTCACGTAAAAGGCATTGCCTTCTCAACAAAATTATTGACATGCCAATTACATTTACACAATTGATTGAATGGTACAAAATTCTCACTAAGTTGGGGACTGTCATAGAACTTTTAAAATTTTTAAATATCAACCTGTTTGTTTATAGTTAAAACAAAGTCTTCATCAATTTACATTGAAATTAATGTAAAGGAAGTTATTTACTTGTGACTCAGTTGAAAGTTATTGCTTTCACATTCCTACCAACTATACTAAATACTCATTGTTGTGTATTTTTTATATTTTTATCTTAAGCATAATTTTGCCAATTTGAGCCAGTGGTGTATCATCAATCCATTGTGCATTTTGTCTTCTTACTTTCTTTTTTCTTTGACAGTTAATCAGACTCTGTGGGCAACCCAACACCGTATTAAAAAGAAGCATAATATAGGCCTTGAATTTCTTTTTGAAACTTATCCAGGCCATCATTGCTTTTTTGTCACATTTTTAACGGAGCAATGCATCTTAAATTTATACTAGAAGTTTCCCGCGAACTTCGACCGCGCGGTTATTTTATATGCATTTCAATATCTCTTAAACTATTGAACCGATTTTGATGCCTAATTACCTACATATATTTCAAATTTCATTCAAATTAGAGCGCTGGTTCGAGAGTTATCGCGGAACATACATACATAAAATGCTTTTTCGCTCTAAGTGTAATTTGTAAACCTCACTCGCTTCGCTCGCTGGGTCAAAAATATAAAATGGAAAGATATAGTAGCTAACACATACTTAGGTCGTTTGTCCACCTCAATGGAAAGTGAAAGAAATGTCAGTGCCGAAGGATTCACATACATTTTGTATGATCGCCTGTCCACCGCACGCCCGTCACCGGAACACCGCCAAAAACAAACTCACTTTCGCATTTATAATTACTAGCAGTTCGCCGCGAACTTGGACCTCGTTGTTATTTTTTTTTTTACATTTATTTCAATGTCTCTTAAACTATTAAATCGATTTTGATGCCCAACGAACTTAAAAAATGTACTAATGTTACCTACATATATTCCAAATTTTATTTAAATCGGAGCACTGGTTCGAGAGTTACCGCGTTACATACATACATACATAAAATACGTTTTCGCCCCAACTGTAATCGTAAACCTCACTCGCTTCTCTCGCTTGGTCAATAAACTTTTAAGTAAGCACATTTAAGTAAATTTTAACATTTAATTATTACTTCTTTGTTGAAGTTCAGTCACAAATGCCAATGTTTAAAAAAAAAGTTTTTATATGCAGGCACAGCAATTTACATCTTACAATTGGTTATTTCGTATCTTCAAAACAAGTTCAAAACAACTATAAGTAAGCATAAATTATATTTATTTTTGTTTACTTGACGATTGCCTCGAACTTGGATTCGCCGAACCCTTATCGCTTCTCCTATGCTGAACCAAGTGAATCATTGTTTGCGTTATCGCATACGTTGAGAAAGACAGCATTGTTCGTATATTTGTACCTACTATGTAACGTTATTTTAAATATTGCTACAAAATAGGTAGTAATATAGGTAATCTTCTTCCTCCTAGCCTTATTCCCAAGTTACTTGGGGTCGGCTTCTAATCCAACCAAATTTTACCTAAATATCAGTTTTTACACGGAGCGACTGGCATCTGACCTCTGTAACTCAAAGGGATAAACTGAATTCGTTGGATTATTTGTCAGGATATTTGAAGGCACTGACATCCTTTAACGATTCTCATAGATCTTCTTGACAACCGGGCCCGACTTTTTACATGCACATCCGACGCATAGATCATCTTAATATTCAGGCAATCGTGTGATCGGCCCGTGTTATCCTAACCCGACTAAGAAACAACAACACAAAGTCATTGTCCCCCGCGGGATTCGAACCCATAACCTCCGGTTTGTAAAACAAGGGCCCATACCACTAGGCTATGAAGGCAGTCAAGCCTTAGCATGGGATATATATATTATTATGTGATGCTAAATGCTTATTTTATTTATATGCAATACAACAGATTAAATGACTACAGCTGTTACCAAATCCGCACGTTCAAATTCTCCCATAAATACATTTAAGTGCTGAACAGTCACGCGTCTAATCGACAAGGGTGACATGGTATTATGCAAATACATATGGCAATGGTTTTAAATATATTTTATTTAATACTAGTATTATTTTTTCCTAATGGTAACTTTGAATATTATTATTCAAAGTTACCATTAGGAAAAAATAATACTTTTATTACACTCAAAAATAACTAGTGATCCGTCGTGAATTTGGACCTCGCGATTATTTTATTTGTTGAATTTTTTACATGTTT
Organism: Graphium androcles; assembly: GCA_018247855.1. Classification (NCBI taxonomy): domain Eukaryota; kingdom Metazoa; phylum Arthropoda; class Insecta; order Lepidoptera; family Papilionidae; genus Graphium; species Graphium androcles. The sequence continues at coordinate 8,474 of DWHK01002241.1, forward strand.
CAAATATCTTATAAACTACTGAATCGATTTTGTGCCAATATTACCTACATACATTTAAAATTTCATATTATTTGTAGCACTGGATCGACAGTTATTGCGGAACATACATACATACAAAAAAATGTTTTCACCCCAACTGCAATCGTATACCTTGCTCGTTTCGCTCGCTCAGTCAAAAATTTTTTTATGCATGTCAAATACTTCATTCTTCCTCCTAGCCTTATTTCCAATTTACTTGGGTTCGGCTTCTAATCCAACCAAATATTACCTGAATATAATTTTTTACACAGAATTACTAGCATTAGATCGTCTCAACCAAATGGGATAAACTGAATTCGAAGGATGGATTAGTTGTCAGGATATTTGAAGGCACTGACATTCTTTTAACTTAATTTTCTGACAATCGGGTGATCGGTCCGTCATGCATCTAACTAAGAAACAATAACATAAACTCATTGTCCGTGGGATACGAAACCACGATCTCCGGTATGTCAAGCAAGGGACCACTAGGCCACGGAGGCAATCACAGTACTTCCTAGTAGATGATGATGATGATGATGTATTCACAAAATAACTTTCTTATTTTGCTTAATATTTTTAAAGTGAACATCTTTAAAAGCGTCATGACTAAAAAGTGGATCGTAACGAAAAAGGTCTGTAGATGATGTAGACCTTTTTCGTTGACCATTGCGCTTATAAACATAAACTTTGTGTCATTATTTAGATTCTAGAGTTAGCTCATCGCTCAATAATCTTTTGGTGCTGATTTTTCTGTTCTACTACTATTATAAATGTTAAAGTTTGTGAGGATGGATGGATGTTTATGACTCTTTCAAGCAAATCTTTTGAATGGAATTTGATGAAACTTTACTAAAATAAAGCTTATATATCAGAATAACGAATAGGCAATAAATTATAAAGATGTCACGTAAATTATAATATAACAATGAGCATAAAAAATCTGGGCATCTGAGGGCTATGTCGGCGTGCGCTGCATAGACCGTTACAGTTACACCAAGATAATGCTTGGTGAAACTGTTCTTTGTAAATAGTTTTAGAAAAACACGAACACAATTCCACGCGGGCAGAGCCGTGGCCAAATTCAGTCTTTCATAAAGCTGACATAAATGTACGTAGGTAGAATCAACAGCCGTGTGTTCCGACATGAGCCTACCCGATTTTTTACGCTTTGGTTCCGAGTTCGTTCTTGTTAAACGTAAGCGTAAAAACAGCAACGGGGAAATGATAACGAAATAAAAATTATCTATATGTAATAAGCCTTTTTGCCATAGAAAATTTCGAAACAACCATTTTCAGATCATACAAATATTTGCTCCAGGTGGGAATCGAACCCATGACCTACGACGCCGCAGCCAGCGACTTATCAACGCCGCCAACCAGTCATCAAATTCTCTTTTTAAATTATATGATAGAACACATATAATATATTCACAACGAATAAGATTTTGGTGATTAATTTTGTGTCAGATTGTGTGGACAGTTCTCTGCCAAAACTCATGGGCGTAGTTCACGCGACGTGCAACCCTCGCACGTGACTTTGAACGTGTCACCGGGGTTAAGACCCTGTCTCATGTGTAAAGTGACACGTTATGTATGCTATATAACGTGTCACTTCACGCATATATTATACAATCACTTTAGTAG